>WIGM01000113.1:0-81112 GCA_014235935.1 Colletotrichum musicola
GAGCAGTCTGCTGTACATATCGACGGCCCTGCGGGAGTTGGACATTTCCGTCCGTCGCCTGGACATACATCGTTCTCGTCCTCCGGGGCGAAGGACAGCTTTCTGTTTATAAGCATTTTTTTGGCCCGAGTGGTCTCCTATTCTTCCGTGCATAATAACATCACTCTCCGATGAGTTCACAAAAACTTTGAATCCGATTATGGCATGTGTGGTTTCGTGACGTATTCAGTTGAATCCTCATCTGAGGTGTTGTCCTTGTGTGTCCTGGTGGTCGGATATCTCGAGCACGCGACATTGGCTGGAGTAGTACCGCATGTTGTACCTCGGAATATTTCTTGAGTCGGTGTTCGTTCAGAGTTGCATCTCGTGCGGTTCGAAGCACTGAGGTCGGATCATGTTTGAAGCGGTGGTTTGATGTCCCTGGTCAGTCCTCTGCGAAGGAACGGGCGTGGAGGGCGGTTTATTTATAAGCAGCGGTCACTGCAACCTTGATGGCCAGTGACTCGATACTTTGCCAACCTGAGGGGAGCTAGATAACTGACCAACCATTCACAGCATACGGCACATAAATCCTGCCCTGTATGAGGTGCGGTGCTCAGCGGACATTAGAGCTTGGATTCCACTACTTGTCTATGGGGTTTCCAGTTCACATGATAGGACAGTCGATACCGGTCGGGGCTGGCGAGCTTCACATCTATTGTTGCATAAAGTAGGTACTGTAGGAGGTTGAACCTGTCGAATGGTAAGTCTGGTAGGGATATGCCAGAGTGAAAAGATGTGAATTGCAAGGCCCAAAACTGGTTTCTATCCACAGCGGCTGTTTCCGATGATGCTGCCCTTGATTGGTTGGTGAGGGAGGGTTTGCCTGGAGAAGATGCGTGTTAGTCGGGCGGGAGTGGGTGGTGATGCTGGCGATCCGCACTCGTGCCCTCGACCATGGTGTCGACTGACCCTTAACCAAGGCTGGTAGGTCGTCGATGTGAAAAACCGAGTCCATGAGAAGAGTTCCATGGTTTTTTGACTGTAATTAATTAAAGAGGCCGAACAAGTGAATATATCCATCCACATTTCTGATACTCGTAGCTGCATAACGTAAGACTCACTGTGAGAGTCACTGTAAGCAGCGAGGGCACCAGCCCACGAACGTCACACATCCTGGTCATCACTCGGTGAGAACTGGATGAAGAAGAAAACACTACCGGAGCGAAACTCATACATTGAATAGCATTGTTGTGAAAAGTCTGGACGTTGGAATGAGATTCGACACCTTGCAAAGGTGAGATGGTGAAGGACCGGCGACCGTCTAAGTCCGGAGCGCTATCGTTGAGGCGACCCGCGGGGCCAATCAGCAGCACCGAAGTGCCCCCCTTTCCTATTCTCATTACGCATCGAAAACCACAAGCGTTGGCTTCTCTGTGGACTTTCCGTCCGTGCATCTGCGGCTGGCGCCGACGCCCGCGGATTTAGACGGGGCTTTCTGTGCGGCGCCCTTTTGATGATGGCTTGGTCAGAATTTTTTCTGATGTTCCCTCCCTAGGACTTAGACGGATGATCCAATCGAAAGGTCCGGAGCATGCACGCTATGCTCCCTCCCCCGGCGTGACTCACGGAGAGCCGCCGGAGATCCCAGCTGGGCGGGAGACGCTGGGGGGTCTGGAGGGTTATTAAAGAAGGGCGTTGATCGCGCGAGAACTACTTAGATCACGTCTTTCTTCCTCGGGCGGATCATTAGCCCACGGCCGGCCGCTACCTAGTTGGTATAAGACCGGCCTGTACTCCCCTTGCGAACGCACTGCAACTGCTTTGCTTCATGCTAGGAAGTTGGAATTCCGACTTTGAATTTGGACAGCTCGCCAAAACGAACGGGTATTATCTACTACTATCATGTAAGGATTTTCTCACTTCAGAGACGACCAAACGCGCCCCGTTTTCCTCGTCGACACATCGTACACATCTTTTCATCTATTCGAACTCATTTCTGTTCTTTTCTCGTCGACGGCAAGTGGGACACCACGAGAGGCAACACCGCCACCACGCCGTCTGTCATTGCTGGACCTGGAAGAAAAGGCACCTGCGGGCCTGCCTGCTGCCGCTTACAGGCTCGTCACCTGGTTGGTGACGAGGAGACCGGCGACGGCGGCGGAGGTCAGGGTGGACATGACACCCGAGATGAGCGCAGACACGGCAAGGGCACTGACGTCGCCGCCACGGCTGGGGGCGAGCTGACCCAGGATACCGATCTGGATACCCAGGGAGCCGATGTTGCCGAAGCCGCAGAGGGCGTAGGTGGCGATGAGATGGGAGCGGCCGGACATGGAGAGGTAGGGCTCCTCCTTCATGGCGGAGAAGGCGACGTACTCGTTCTGGAAACACGGGAGATCAGCATCCGCGGGAAAAAAACACCTTCAACAAGGGAGAGCGAATGACTTACAGCGATGACCTTCATGGCAATCAGGCGGCCGACCTTGAGCAGCTCGTTGCGCGGAACACCGAGAAGGGCGGCGACCGGGTAGAAGATGTAGCCGGTGATGAGGTTCAGGGTCAGGCCATCGATGTTCAGGTAGTTGCCCCACCAGGTGAGCAGGCCGTCCACGAGGCCGACGAAGGCAAGGATACACAGGATGGAGGCGACGATGGTGCCGGCGATCTTGATACCGAGCCAGGCGCCGTTGGCGAAGGCGTGGATCGAGTTCTTGGCATCGTTCTCCGTGTCCTCGGGGATGACGACCTTGCCGGCCGTCAGGGTCTCCTCGTTCTCGGGCCAACGCAGCTTAGAGATGGCGATGGAGGCCGGGATGGACATGACGCAGGAGGACACCATGGCCTGGGCGTTGAGACCGAGGTTGATGTAGGCGACGAGCGTGGAGCCAGAGATGGTCGCGAAACCGCAGGTCATGATCTGGTGGATCTCGGCCTTGGTCATGTGAGGGACGAAGGGACGGACCAGCATGGCGGACTCGCCCTGGCCGATGAAGGGGGTCGCGGCGGCGACAACAGCCTCAGCGCCTGAGACGTTAAGGGCCCAGAAGACGAAGGTGGCGAACTTGCCGATGAACCACTGCAGGAAGCCGATGTAGTAGAGGACCTGGACGATGGCGACGAAGAAGATGATGGGGGGGATGACGCCGCTGATGAACCAGTGGAGATCGATGACGCTCTCGGCCGTGAGGAAGGCGGTACCCTGGTTGGCGAAGCCGAGCAGGTCGCCGGCGCGCTCGGCGATGAACTTGAAGATGTCGTAGCCGACGCCGGTGCGGAGTACGAAGAGCGCGATGATGTACTGGGCGAGCATGCCGCCGATGACGGGGCGCCAGTTGATGCGCGTGCGGGCGTGGGAGGTCCAGTAGAAGAACTTGAGGATGACGATCAGGCCGCAGATGGAGATGACGCGGTTGACGCGGGTGTTTTCGCCCGACTCCTCGGAGACGAGAGAGCCGACGAGCATCACGGCGAGGGTGAGCGCGGCGCCGGCGTAGGCGTGGAAGCGCTCGGGGATCAAGGTGTAGACGCGGCCGGCCGAGTTGTGCCACACCCACTTGATGGGGCGCGAGACGTAGGTGCTGGGGACGTAGTTGAAGACGAGGCGGAGCGAGATGCCGAGCCAGACGAGGAACGGCACGACCCAGTTCTTGTCGTTGCGGTGCAGGATGAGGGAGGCGATCCACCAGCCGGTCATGAGGAGGACGAACATGATGAACACACCCCTCCAGATGGCCTTCTTGTTCTGACGGGTGAACTGGCGCCACTTGGGCACGTCTTCGTCGTCGCCGTAGGCGCGCTGGTGGTGGGGGACCTCCTTGCTGGAGTCATCGTACTCGGGGGGACCGCTGAGCTTCTCGGGGTTGCCCTTCTCGATGTCGTCGCTCTGGCCGGTGTAGGTGACGTTGTCGTAAGGGGCCTTCGTGTCGGCGCGGGGCTGGTCCGCGTGCTGGTTGATGGTGTCCAGCGCCGGGTCCGAGCCGCGACGGGGCGGCGTGCCGGCCGGGGTCTGGTACTGCTCCGTCTTGGAGTCACCGGGGTTCTGGGAGGCCATGGTTGCGGGAGTGCTGGTCTCGGGTCGTACGGACGGCGTCGAGCTTGACTCTGGGGGTGGAGGACCGCGAAGAAATTTCTTCTCGCGAGTGGTGTGGTGGTGGTGGACCGCGGGCTCGGCACAGATGAAGGCTTTGCCTAGGGGAGGTTTCCAGTTATTATTATTAAAAGTAATAATAAAAACACTTGTTGGACTTGTCGGCCACCGGGACGGTTCTCTGCTGCGAGATGGGCAAAGGCAACGCGAGGGAAATGGAGGGGGGAAGCTGCGCGAGACAGACGAAGAACCACGACGACAGAACCCTGGGAAGGGGAAGATTGACGCGTCCCGAGGGGAAGCCCTTTTAAAAAATTCCCAGAGTGCGTAGATCACAGCAATACCTAGTGCCGAGGCCAGCCAGGCCAACGGCGCAAACGATCCTCGACATCCATAGCTTATCAGCAACCCGGAAGCCAGGCCCAGTCCTCCTCCCCCCAGGCCCCGGCCGGGCAGGCAAGGCAGAGAGAGAGGCAAGGGAAAGGATACCTTCCGGGCAGGGGTTTGCAGGGCGCTGGAAGGTCACTCTCCTGCAGTTGTGTTGCGTCGCCGCTGCAGGTTCGCTCGCCCGTCGGGTGTGGAGGGGAGGGGGGAGGGACCTTTTCTCATGTAGTTCGGTGCCCTTCTCGGTGGATTGACCCAGTGCTGAAGAGCTCGCAGCCAACGAGGGACGGCTGACAGGGTTGACGGGTGTGGGATTGACAAAAAGTGGTGGTACAAAAGATACTAGATTGGCCAGGGTAGCTAGGGAGAGATGGGCGCCGAGGATGGGGACCGGAGCAACGAGACTGGATAGTAGGACGATATCGCTCGGATGAAGAGGGGGGCTCGCCACCAGGCGGTCAGTTTTCTTCAACACGTCGTATCATCGTGACTGGTCTCTAAATGTTAACTTGAAGCTATTTTCACTTGAATGTTCTGAGTCTCTACAGACCCGATGAGAGTCGAGGAGTCTAGGAAACTCAAGCGGTGTTCCGCTGGGAAAGGGATCGTATCGCGGGCTCTCACTGAAGCTGCGATAAGGATCGAATAATTTTTTTTTTCATCTCACCAACTTGTGGGTGAAGCTCTCGGGTGGCATGACAAGGATGATGGGAACGCCGACGGGGGAACCAAGCCAACTAGCTTCCCAAGCGTGAGTGGCAAAGCCAACGGCGCGCTTCCGCTTCTGGAAGGTTGATGGAACGACGGGGACACGCGGTGGAGAAGACTGAGATTGGGGCGACGAGACTGGCTCGTCTCTCTCAGCGTCTCTCTCAGTCTCTCTCTCACCTGTCCGGGTTCATCGCATTTGCTTCGCCTGGGATTGGACTGCGAGAGATGCGGGAGGGAACAAGACGCACCAATCATGGCACCCCTTGGATCCTGATTCCCGAGAGAGTGTCTCTCGTCCAAACTCCAAAGGAGCTGGGACTCCCGGGGCCGCCGCCAATGACCATCGCGGGCAATCACGGCCGGGACGGCGTCGGCGACTGGTTCCACGACCCGGGCCTCCTGATAGGCCCATTACCGGCTTTTCACCTAGCACACTCGTGGGTGTATGCCGCGCAGCAAGACAGCTCGGTGTGGTGTGTGGCAGATCCCACATCCTTCCGCGCGCCGCTGGACGTGTGTGTGGCTGCTAGGTTTCTAGGGGCCGAGACCCCAAGAAACGCCAGTGAGATCAACATGATCTAGCCTACGGAGGAGATACCTGAGAGGGCAGAGCGCGTCTGCGGTCTGAGTGAGACTGTGACCCCCAAACTGTCACCCTCCATCCCATCCTTTCCGGGAGACGTGCGGAGAATCGGGACTGGTTGGAGATAGCTGCATCAGCCGCCCGAGCGCCACCAACGCCATGGATCGAGCTTGGAGGAGGGGGACAAGAACAGAGCCGACGACATGTACTGGTTCGTCTGGTCCGTCGTCAGTTCCTCGCCTGCCGGCCTGGCCACTGTCTCCTCACGGTCGCCTGTTATGCCCAGCATCGCTATCGCTGCCGTCGCTGACGCTGTTTGCCTCGTTCCTCAGTCGAGACAACGTCAGAAGAGCGTGGTGAGATCAGATCGGCGATAAGGCGCGGTGGTCTGGCCTGGCCTGGCTTACTGGAGTAGAGGGCTCGTGAGCCTGGGGAAAACCCGCTATCAAATCTCACGCTTTCGCAATTGAGACGAGATGAAGGCCTCTCGATTAGCGAGTGTTGTTCAACAAACCCCCCCGTCATCAAAGTCCAAGCAGAGGTCGCAAGCGAGTGATGAGTCGAGTTGTAGGGAGTGCCCGGACAAGACGCGACGGCGGAATCTCACTTTGATTTCCCTTTAATGCGGCAGCGATAACAACCGCCCTCATCCTAGTATAGCATCCTTTCCCCCCTCCGTCTTGTTCCTGTCTACTCCGTTTATGTCCGCCGGGTAGAGCCGAGACTGGGTGCAAAAGTCGAGCTATTAACCTGTCCCTAGAACGGCAGAACCCTTACACACCTCCCCAAACGAGGAGCGCGTCGCACGCACAGCGCGCAGTGCAGCTGCATATTGGAAGGGGTGCACCCATGCCATGTCACCCTCCCCATGCCCGGGGAACCGATGAGAGGCAAGGTTGTTGAGTCTGACAGGCGGTCGGTCAGTCAGTTCGTATCTCTCTGCCCAATTCAGTCAACGACCGCGTGCGCCCTGAAGTCCGAAGAGAGATTGGCAGGCGGACAAAAGTGCCTCTGCGCGCTTCCCAAAAGCTTGGGGATTGGTTAGGGACAGGGGTGTCTTTTCAGCTTCGGTCGGCTCCGCTTCTCTAATTGAGTCTGAGCAGAATTCGCTGTGTAATAATGCCAGACACGTGAATGGTTTTTGGTATGATAAACTTGATAAGCTCAAGCCTCAAGGTGAGCTCCGACTCGTTTTTCTGCTTGGCCCGGTGAGGGTTTTGCTGTGCAGCTCGTTGACCTCCGACGCTCCAACAACTGCTATCTCGAACTCATTCTGAGAGTGCACGCGCACGCAGCACACGTCTACGATGTCCAACTAATCAATTATGAGCAAAGTCTTATCTGAAATAGCGCGCGGTGCTGTCTTGGTTTCACAATTGAAGTGCTGGATGAGCGCTGTTGTTCGACGCTGGTTGCAGCCTCTCACCCTCTCACTCACCCGCCCGCTCATTCACTCATCAACGGAGGCGAGACCGCCGGCCATGACCGCGGATCCAGAGACGCTACCACGTGCCCCCGTCTCCGCCCCCAGATCCGGCTGCGCGGGATGACACGACGACGGTCGCACTTGGATCTTCTCTGTCTCTGTCTCTGTCGGCCGACTGGTTGACTCCGCTCGCCGGCGTCGGGAGCACCTGCGCTGGCCCGCATATCTTGAAGCGTGGCCCGGGTTCCTGGACTCACACGCAGCACCTGCACGTGTGACACCCTCTCCGTCCCGTCCTCCTCGAACATCATTGCCACGTGAGGACTTCCCGTTCTCATTCGCCAAGAACATATCCGGCGATACATGAGTATTCCATGTCGGTGGCCTGCGAGCACGCTTTGACTTACGCCGATTGGCGCGATACGCCCCCCCCCCCCCGCCCCCAACAAGCCTAGGCGACGTGGACTGCTGTATATCCGAACGTGAACCCCAGTCCCCTTGTCGTTTCCCAGTGTCTCCTCCGGCCGGAACACAAGCGACGTGTCTTGGGCCACCTAGACGCGGCTGCTCTGTTCTTGTGTGGACGAACATCGACCAGACTGCTTGTCCTACCGTCCCAGCACCCGATGCTTGTTTCTTCCGACGTCTGAAAGATGACCAACTTGACCCCGAGAACAATTTAAGCATCCGTCGTAAGTCCCAGCGGCCGACATGCTCGCGTCCTACTTTACGAAGACCTCACTTAAAGTGTGTCGCACCAAAAGCAACGCTGCTGGTGGCACGACCAGCAGTTGCGCCTATAAACGCGGTGATGCCAGCCGGGCTCCTGGCGGCAAAGTTTCGACCTGGCCCTGGAAACTCTAGTTGCACGACATCGAGGGAAAGACCCGAAGGCAAGTCATCAACAAGACGTTTGAATGAACAGATCGGATCGGCATCGTCGTACTAAGCAAGTTCTCTCTGCTTTCCATTATGTACTAAAATCCAACGTCGACTCTCAAGTTCTCAACTAAGGGGGTATCAAATGTTCTCATCAACGGCACGCTCGCTCTTCTCCTGGACCTCCGTCTTGTACTCCTTGAACTGCCTGGCCGGCACCCTCTTCATGAACATCTCGTCCAGCTCCTCGTACGTCCGCCCGGCAACCTCGGGCTGGTAGAACCACAGGTAGACGGTGCACAGCACGGAGAAGGCGCCAAAGATGAAGGCGACCTTGGCCTTGAGGTTGGCCTGGTCGGGGTTGAAGAGGAAGGGGATGACGAAAGCCCACATGGCCTAAGAGACACAGATGTTAGTGATCGAATGCTTAGAAAGATGAGACTTGCTTGGTGACTTACGAAAAGGGCGTTCTGCAGGGCGAGGGCCATGGCGGCCGTCTTCGCACGCAGACGAGAGGTGGCGACCTCGGTCAGCAGGGAGTAGGCGGTGGCGCCGATGGTGACGTTGTAGAAGAAGCAGTACACCAACAGCAGGGCAACGGTTCCCTTAACGGCGCCGGGAGTGCCTGAGACGGCAAGGCCGCCGGTGATCATGAGCAGCACGGTGAGAAACATCATGCCGTAGAGCGTCAGACCGCGGCGGCCGATGCGGTCGATGAGGAACCACGAGGTAACGTTGCCGAGCATGGACATGACCTGCTGGACGATGGCGAGGGTGAAGCTCTGCTTGACGGAGTAGCCCGCCAGCTGCTGGTAGTAGGTCGAGTAGTTGGCCACGAAGAACACGCCGCAGAGGGCCTGGATGCTCAGGGGCATGACGGAAATGATAGTGCGGCGCAAGTTGGACTTGCGGAAGCACTCGGCGAAGCTAGAGCCCTCGGTCTCCTTGCGCACCTCGGCGAGAGTGACGGTGATGATGGACAGGCGCTGCTCGACCTGGGCCGGGTCGTATCCGAGCCGGGCGAGCGAGCGGGCGGCCTTGTCCATCCGGCCCTTGTTGACGAGCCACCAGGGCGACTCGGGCATGAAGAAGAGGATGGCGGCGCCGAGGCCGCTGACGCCGTACTGCGAGACGAAGATGGCGCGGTACGCCCAGCGGTCCTCGCGGGTGCCCGTCTCGTTGACGATGAGCGAGACGATGAAGGGCCCGATGGTGAAGGCGATGGCGGCCGCGGCGGTCATGATGCCGCGCAGGGCGAGCGGGACGATCTCGCCGATGTACGTCATGCTGACAGTGATGAAGGCGCCGATGGGGAAGCCGGCGACGAACTTGCCGGCGAAGAAGATCTCGTTGGTCGTGCTAATGGTCTCGAGCGTGATGCCGACGAAGATGAAGATGTAGCTGAGGAAGTAGGTCCACTTGCGGCCGATGCGGTCCGCAACGTAGCCGGCTCCGATGGATCCCACGACGGCACTAGACGACGACGACGTCAGCCTCGATATTCGCGGGGGGGGGTATATAAGGCAGAACAAGGCACTTACGATGCTACCGGGGCGCCGCTGTAGGCGGACTGCCACTTGGCGGGGAGGACATAGTCGCCCTCGAACTCGGAGCCAAAGTCCTTGCGGAACTCGCGGATGCCCAGGATGCTGCCGCCGGCCTGGTTGTCGAAGCTGGTCAGGACGAGGACGTAGATGGCGTAGAGGCACCAGACGAACGCCCAGGGCTTGTTGCGGATCGCCTGGAGCGGCGTCTCCTCGTGGTCCAGGGCCGTGGCGGCGTGTCCGATCTCCTCGACATGCTCGCCCTTGGCGGCGGCGATGTCGTCCTTTTCGGCGGCAAGAGACCGCCTGGACGCCTCGAGGTTGCTATCTGCCATGGTTTCGGCGTTTCTTTTCTTCGGCAAACCACAACGACTAGATGGTCAGAAGATAAGGGGTTGGCTGAAAGTGTCTCGGGCCGATGGACTTAGAGTTGGGAACCCAAAGAAAAACTCTGGGGAAAACCAATCGACAACAATCTGGGGAAAGTTGGAGCAGATGAGTCTGGGGAACTGGGGCTGGGCCGGATCACGAACAGTCGAGACCGGGAACGTCCCCGGTTCTTATTGTCAGGGACAGTTCGCGGCTCGTGCTCGTCGAGGAAGTCGTAGGCACTTCCTCGGATCAACGTCGTCGTATTGATCGACCGAAGGAACCCCATCGTTCGGTCCCCTTTGGTGCCAGCGAAGGCGTGCGACGCCTCATGGGTCGACCATCACGCTCGTGACTGGTCTTCCCCGTTCTCCCCTCGTCTCGAAACCGCGCGGCTTCAGTTGTGGGGGAGGGGCCGGTTCAACGCCCTAGGGATGGTGTTTGCATGATGCCACCACCCACCCCCGTTTCAGTGACGGACTCGGTCTTCGAGCCGACAAGTGTTTGCCTTTGAAAAAGGTCCAACGGCATACGACGTACACAGCAATATTGCCCGGTAGTTGGGATGCCGAGTCAGACTCTGTTCCGAAGAAAAGCCGTGAGCATCGTGGTTGGCTGCTACACGGTCTCGACTAACCTGTTCGGTAACGCCACGAGGATCTTTAGGATGAACTTGGCCTCGGCCCTGTCATTGAACATGGGCTTGGCCTGGGCCAGACACTGGAATTCAATGTTCGACGACCCATCAACTCGGGCCTAATCTGGGGTCCCCACAACCACGAAGAGTTTGGGGTTGGATTGGTTGTGGGTACACGTAACATGTTCCAGGATTGCCCACGAGGTGGGATACGCGGGGTTCGGACTCGGAGGGCAGTCTTTCTCTCTTCTCATGCGGAGAATTGAGTTGATTCTCTGAGGCGGAGATTTCACACATCTCCTCCTCACTTTGGGCATTCTTAGGTTGGCGGACTGTCATTCTGAACCACGCATCGAAGTTGCCTCTTCATCAGACGATGTTCAAGCAGGGAGATACCTAGATTTCGAATCGAATCTCCAACAAACTCAGGCGCCGTTCTTCCCCCTCTGTCTCCTTCACCATGTGGTATCTAAAGATTGAACTTCGGTCAACTCGAAAACGTCAGGCATGATAGAAAAACAAGCAGACCCCCCCGAAAGCTCCTCTTATTCTCCCTCCCACGTTCTTGCCGGGGTTAAACCTTGGCGCCCCGGTGTCCTCATGATTGGACTCACTCTTCACCGCACTATTCCCTAAACCCCCGCGGCCCCCGGAACTCCTCCGTACTCGAACAACAGCAGGGTGGAGTGACGAGCGCGGCCCGATTGAGCAATGTGAAGCGTCCCCAGTACGCCTCACTGCGGTGGGTTCGACTGACCTTCTCGGGATAGCATCATACCGAGGCGTTTACGACTTCTGTTTGGAATCGTGGCGTGTCGACAGCAACTTAACCCAGCTTCATCCCCATGCCCATTGATCTATCAGCTGAGCTTGGCTTCCATACCAGAACAAGCATTGAGTCCAAGCCCAGACCTTCAGCCCCCATCTCCTTGCCAGATTGAATTAGTATCCCTGCTACCGAACTCCTAACATACGACAGTCCGAGCCATGGCAGACGCTCCCGAGGACATGGTTGAGAGCGTCCTCCCGACGCGGTGGAACAGAGAATTTGAGAAAGTCGCCGACGCCTTGTGTCCCCAGCTGCACAAGTGGACGAGGACGCCTCAACGAGTCATCAAGTTCGACAAGGATGACAGCCAGTACTTTGGCCTCCGCGCCGTGCCGGCCGACTTCCCCATCGACCAGCTCGCCTCCAAGACCTGGGGCCGGGGCGACGACATCATCCTCGACTTCGGCGTCCACATGGTCGGCTTCCTCTCCCTGCGCCTCGAGTCCCGCGGCGCGCACATAGACGCCCCGTGCCGCCTGCGCCTCACCTTCGGCGAGTCCCCGCTGGACGTGACGCTCGGCATGGACGGCGTCCAGACCTGGATCGGCACCGGCTGGCTCCCGGACGAGGTGGTCAACGTCGACATGTGCCCGGAGCTCGTCTCCGTCCGCCGCCGTCACTCCTTCCGCTACCTCCGCGTCCAGGTCGTCGACACGTCGCCCAAGTACAAGGTCGCCCTCGCCGACGTCCGGTGCGAGTGCGTCAGCGCCGTCGGCCAGTCCCACGCCCTCGACGCCCCGCGGTTCCACGGGGACCTCCTCACGGCCATCGACCGCGTCAGCGTCGCCACGCTGCGCGACTGCATGCAGACCGTTTTCGAGGACGGCCCGCGCCGCGACCGCCGCCTCTGGAGCGGCGACCTGCGCCTCCAGGCCCTCGCCAACTACAGCACCTTCAAGGACTACGCCCTCGTGAAGCGGTGCATCTACCAGTTCGCCGCGGTGGTCCGCGAGGACGGCTCCCTGCCGGCGTGCATCTTCGAGCACCCGCGGCTGACGCCGTCGACGGACTACATCGTCGACTACGACGCGCTCTTCGCGGCCATCACGAACGACTACGTCGCTGCCTCGGGTGACGTCGCCGCCGGCCGAGAGCTCTGGCCCACCGTGCTCGGCTGCGTGCGCCGCGCGCTGGGGCACCTCGACCCGGCGACGCACGCCTACGACGAGAAGCTGGGCGAGGGCTGGAACTTCCTCGACTGGCAGCCCGGGCTGGAGCACAGCGCGGGCGAGCACGGGGTGCTCCTGTACAGCCTGAAGGCGGCGAACGCGCTCGCGGGGACCATCGGCGAGGAGCCGCCGTTCACGGACCTGTTGGCGCGGATGACCGAGGCTGCGGGGCGGTTCCTCTCCTCCGAGGGGGTGTTCGTGTCCGGCCCGGAGGCGCAGGTGAGCTACGCGTCGGCGGCGTGGCTGGTCCTCGCGGAGGCGTTCCCGCGGGAGACGGCGCGTGCCGCGCTGCTCAAGACGCTCGCGCGGCCCGACGCGCTGCGGCCGCTGACGCCGTATCTCTGGCACCACGTCTGCGACGCCCTGGCCACGGTGGGCTGCTTCGACGAGTGCGTGGACATCGTGAAGGACTACTGGGGCGGCATGGTGCGGGCCGGCGCCGACACGTTCTGGGAGTGCTACGACCCGAAGGACCCCCGCGCGAGCCCGTACGGCGACGTGCGGAACAACAGCTTCTGCCACGCGTGGAGCTGCACGCCGGCGTACCTGCTGCGCGGGAAGCTGAGGGACCACGTCGGCGTCGAAGGGACTGGATCGGCGACGATGGGGGAGTTGGACGAGGACTGGATCAGGACGCAGGTCGCCCCCTAGATGTTTGGAACGACGAGACGATACCACGTGAACAGGAACATAGGCCTTTGGAAGCTGCATGAAAGTGGACGGCAGCTGGATAGAAAAACGGTTATCATTTCCCGAATGATATGTGAAGGGGCTTTCCCAACTAAATATGTACATTAAAAGAGAGCTACCAGCTCCTTGGGCTGGAGAGCGACACCAGACCCATCACACCTCCAGGTTACCTTTAAGAAGATCCCAGAAGAGCGCTTTTGGGCTTCTGGCCAGGGAAGAAGGTAGTCGGCAAGGGCGGGATGGGAATTGACGCAGTGATGCCGAGTCCCGCAGTAACCAGGCCAGGCATGGTCGTGGCCTGGTATCCAGCAACGGTCTTCGTAGTCGCCGTGCTGGTGTACTTCCCAGACCCGGAACGCAGGCAGTGGCCCTTGCCAAACGCGTTCTCGCACTTGTCGACCATGGAGCTCCCGGTCTCGGTCCAGATGTTGATCCCCGAGACGTCAATGTTCTCGCACGGCACGGCCGCGGCGCAGAGCGCGACCACGGCTCCGCGCTGCGCGCCGTTGGCGGCGGTGCCCTTCCAGTTGGCGAAGGTCAGGTTCTTGTACTCGACGCCGTTGCCGGCGACCTTGCTCTGCCCGGCCCAGGCGGAGTCGATCTTGAGCGAGTAGGCGTTGCCGTGGCCGATGAAGTTCTCGAAGCGGGAGTTCTGGAAGACGCCGTCGCCGCCGTTGTTCTTGATCATCAACATCTGGTTCGACTTGGAGGTGTAGACGTTGCGGTAGAGGATGTCGGAGATGGCTGCGTAGGCTTTTGTCAGTCTGCGATGGTCTCGAAGTGTGTGTGTTCTTTTCAACGTACCCGTGTCAGCTCCCAGGGAGCCGATACCGCAGCCGCCGGACCAGTTGCAGAAGACGTTCTCAACGAGGATGTGGTTGGACTTGTTCTTGACGGTGACGCTGGGGAAGTCAGCTTGAGCTCCATGCAGACACATTGGCAGAGCGACCCGACGATGCTCGGGAGTTGTGCGAGAGAAGAACCGTCGTCTAGCAGCACCCTAACCCAAACGAGATGTCGGGACATGCACTCACCATTCGTCCTTGTTGGTGACGGCAACGTCGTGGACGTGGACGTTGGTGGAGGCCATGAGGTTGAAGCCGTCCAGGCCGCCCTGGTTTCCTCCGCGGACGATCATGTTGTAGACCTCGCCGTTCTTGACGCCGTCCATGACGAAGTGGAACGCGGGCGAGTCGACGAGCGCAATGTCGTGGACGCTAAAGTCGGTGACGGAGACGAACCGCAGGAGACGGGGTCTATCTGGTCAGTTTATCGTCACTCTACATCACATCAGATCGATTCTCACCCATAGACGCCCTTGCCCTCTGCCGCAATGTTAGCATCAGAGACACTCCTCAACAACGCACCCACCAAAGACTCACGCTTGTGGAACTGGTATCCGTATCCCTGCATAGCACCCTTGGAATTGCCGCTGTAGAACTCGACGTCGGTCGACTTCTGCACGATGATCATGTGCCCGCCCGTGGTGCCGGTGCGGTAGATGGTGCCCTCGAGGTTGATCGACACGCCCGAGCCGCCGGACAGCGTGACCCAGGTGCCGAGCCCCCATTCGCCGGCGGGGATCAGCACCTCGCCGCCCGCCTTGCAGGCGTCCCAGGAGGACTTGAGGGCCGCGCCGATGTCCCCCGAGGCCCCCGTCTTGGCGCCGTAGTCGGTGATCTTGCACGTCTTCTTGGCCGCCTTGGCGGCGCGGGTCGTCGTGGGGCCGACCCTGCCGGAGAGCTGGGCGCCGGCCCAGTCCGGGAGGAGGGCGGCCAGCGCGAGGAGGGAGAGGGAGCTGAGCTTCATGGTCTTTGGTGAAAAGGAGTGAAACAAACAAACGAGTGAATAAAGGAGTGAAGAACACCGAAAACGAGGTGTTAAAGGAGTGACGAGGACGCGGAACGAGAGGAAGGTCTTCTAGGAGGAAGCGGACGGGGAGGTAACTCCACGGTTTTCTTTATTCATCGCTCTGCTCTGCCCCAACGTGCCACTGAGATTACCTCATGTTTCCCTTGCCATGCGCTTGCCCATCCGCGCGTCCCCACGATCCGTCCATGTTTTTTCTGCGGGAAATTCGTCCTAAGCGAGACGCTGGCGGTCCTACATAGGCGAAAAAGTGCAGAAAACAGGCGTCGATAACGGGATTCCGGCGCCGCGTTAATTAAAGGGAGCACCTTAAGCGGCATCCAAGTGCCGTCCGGAACGGGGGTCGCGGGTATGGAATAGAGTGGCCAACGGCGCTATCGGGGCCTGGCCACCGGGCGATTCTCCTTTACCCCTGGATCGCCGGCCGGGGTGTGGCTTGTTGGGGTTGCTCGATATTGATATTCCCGACTCCATCTCGTTCGATTTCCGATGGGATGAACCGGGGTCTCTTGGGAAGCTTTGATGAGTGGTTTGAAACAGAACGTGGGATGCCTTTTGTAAGACTCGAGTGAAGGTCGATGGTTTATTGATGTTTTGTGTTCATTTGGTACTACGTAAGTCGTGCCGGGAAATCCGCCCCACCTTTCTTCGAGGTTCGGTGTTCTGCCTTTAAAGTGTTCAACAGAATCACCCAGTCCGCGCATTACCCTCATATCCGAGACCTTTCTATTGCTCCACGATTGTGTCTCCATTCACTAGGAACCAGCCTGTCCAGCTTCGGGAGCAAGATCGCCTTCGGGGCCCCAAAGCCGCTGACACAACACACACGCACATAGCCAAACGCCGCCCCGGGCACAGCACCCCGACCTGCCAACACTCGCACGCCAAGGCCGGCCAGAAGCATGGGCACTTGGACACCGCAGTCCCGGGCCGCGTCTCGGCGTCGGCGGCGGGCCCACACATCCCGGAGTCGCGGAACCAGATCCCAGAGAAGGGCGGCCGTCGTGCTCGGGCCATGATTCAGGACTTTCGTTGCGGCGAGTCACGGCCGTTCATGTGCTCATCCCAAGCTGTCCGTCGACTTCGTCTGGGAAAACACAACCGCAGCTATCTGCCCGAGCATGCTACATCGTACAAGGCCACCTAGAACCGCGTGCCGCAGCACCAGCATTTCAGCGGCTCTTACTCGACCAGAGGCACCCACAATCTTGCATCAACTCTCGCGGAGAGGCCATCTCCTCCTTACTTATTCTCAAAATATCCAAGAACGTGCGCGTTGACCATTCCTCCACGGTCCATAGAAGTCGCCGCGCGTGAACCATGCGTTACTGATACTGAAATCGTATCTCCTGTAGAACTCCTAGAGGAGAGCAAGAGGGTTTCGAAGGTGGCGATGGGATTGAATCCACACCGCGCCTCAGTCGCTGTTTATCCCGACTTCTATCCCAAGCACCAGACTTGGCCGGCTTCCCGCATCAACCCACAAGCCTCAGATCCTGGGAACTTGACCTACGTCCGTGTATGACTTATATCGTCGACCTTGACTTCATTGCCCTCTGCTTCCTCGTAAGCCCAACACACATCTCTCCAGAGGTAAAGCGAGACAGGCTTTCAACACGAATTGTACACGGGAGCCGCACCAGACGCGGCGGGTATCAGTCTGCATCGAAAGCCGCCTGGCGAGGGTCGAACCTGGAGCGTCAGAGTCTGTCGCGGTTCAAGGCATCGGGTGGTGCAGCAGTACCATGTTCAGACTCATTGAACGGGTTGTCAATTTCGCCACGCGGTCTGCGTGAGGAGAGTACGGAGCTGGCCTACCTCCGGAACCAAGATCGCAGGCCATCTAAAGTAGTCTCACTTGCCGAGAGATATCTAGCATCACTCGACGCAAGTGCCGTAGGATTCCATCTCCCGGACCATCCCGCTCCACCCCTCGATGCATCAGCTTCCACCTACGCAAGCATGCCACCCCTCATCAAGAGAAATCATCGAGACCACACGCCGCGCAACCCGTCAGAACGGATCCTTCCATCCCCTAGACCCCCGGCATACGCCCGCCGAGCACCGCGGGGCAACCACCCGTCCCCGCCGGCCCCGCCCTGGTCCCCCGCCCGGTGTCGTTGCTCGCCGGATCCGGAAAGCCGAGGGTGTCATCCTCCCCCCCCCCCCCCCCCCCCCCCCCTCCCTCCCGCAGAAGGCTACCGGATGGGTGGTGAAAATCCCCAGCGCTGATTGGTATCTGTATTTCTTGGGACCTCAAGGTCCAGGAAAGCAAAAGCTCAATCCCGTGATTTGCCAACTGCTTTTTCCCATGTGAGCCGTGTTGGCTCATGATGCACAAAGTGCTTCCAAAAGCTGCATCACATCATCCAGTATCACACAGCCAAGTGCACCACTTTGTACCTTCATGATGCCGAATCAACAAACCAACAAACCCTGTCTAACGCCCTCTTCCCCCATCAGCTCAGCTCGTAGTCCGATGCATGCTAGCTACCTCCAGCTCTCCGCATCGGCGGGTAGCTCGAGGATTTTAAGCATGTATGCATCTGGCAAGCCTCGATAGTCGTATTCCAGCCCCGTGCCACCAAGGCGTCCGCGCCTGCGACCCTGTGGCACTCAACCACCCGCGCAGCTTATTTCTCAATCACAAAAGCCACAAACACCGCTGACGACATTGGGAGGGCAACCGGGCAATACTTTCCTTTTCCTACCGAGCTGAGAAGCATCCAGCAGCTGTGGCAACCAAATTGAATATCAAGCTACGCTGCTACACACGATGCCCGTCAAACCCACCTCGGCACTGACTCGGCCTTCCACCATCCGATGCCGGACCAAAGGGAGGCATAACCTACGGGCCCGACACAAGGGTTCAAGAAAAGAACCCGCCTCCACGTCCCGGCAGAAGCCGCCGCGGCGGAACCCACTAGCGTAGCCCCGAACTTGGATATTGAACCGCATGCACGCACGCATGCATGCAACGTCAGAAGAGGGAGAAAATAGAAGAGAAAGGAAGACTGTCGTCGGTACGCAGCGCTCCAATCGGGTTGCAGGTGATTTAATGTCCAGGACAAGTGCCGAGGGGGAGGGCGCGCTCCAACGGAACCGATCTGTTGGATATGCTTCCTTTTTTTCACTTCAACAGTTGGTGCGCGCTGGTCCGGCCGAAAAACCATTGTGCCTCCTCACCGGGGGGTTGGTGTTCGAGACATCTGTCCTCGGCGGGGCGGTGAGTTGTGCAAAAAAAAACTCCCACAGCTGGTGGGTTCTCGCGCACAATCACGTCAAAACGATGGGGTTAGGGTACGCTTAGTGACTTTAACTTCTTTGTGTATTCAATCTGGCAGGCCCCATATCGATGGTGGAGAGCAGGGCGATTCTCACCGCTACTCGACCATCCGAACACGGAAAGCTCCGCTCCAGCTAATATCTCTCTCGCGTTGCCTCGCAACAATCTCAATCCTGCTAACCTGTAGCCCACGTTGTCCCGCAAAGGGGAACCGAGTCGTGGTAAAAAGCCTCCACTGCTAAAAATCAACCCCGAAGTCTGCGGGGCAATGCCATCCCCCGCCCCGAAAGCCGGCTCTCGACGAACAGTCAGAGAGAAGGCCAGGCCCCCAAAGATGCGACCCATAAACCCTCTAGATGCGAATCGTGAACGCTATCGCAGGTCGTTGCGATCAATGCAATAACAATTATCAAAACGAAAGATGGTGCCCGAGAGGATGCGGTTTCTCCTTTGCCTTGGCGCCCCCGTGGTTGTCCCATGCTGGTCCATGTGCTCTTTATAAAAACACTGCCGTTCTAGTGACCCGACCGAAACATGCAAACGCTTAACAGAAAAAAACAAACGCCGGCGTACCCAATGCCACACGGAGAACGGGTATTGAGTGATGGGTGTCGAGGGAAATGAACTGGTGCAAGTCGGCTGCACGGGAATGTGTCCGAGACGACGGTGCGGTGCTGGTGTGCCGACGTGAAAAGGGTATGGAATTCGAGCGCTCGCGAAGGGTATCGTGGTTGAGACGGTCTATACCGAAGGAGAGGTGAGGATTCCGGCTGCGCGCTCAGTGCTTCTTGTCGGAGCCGCTGACGTGCTGCGCCGACTGGTGGTGGTGGTGGTGCTTGTGCGAAGAGTGGTGCTTGCGGACCTGGGCAGTGTTAGCTAAGCAATGTCTCGGTAGGCGGTGACGTGGTGCGACATACCCGTTGGCGACCGCGGTGCTCCTCCTCGTCTGAAGAGCCGTTGCTGAGGCGTCTCCTCTCCTCCTCGTACCAGGTGCTCAGGGACTTGCCGCCGAACATGAGGTCATCGTCCTCGATGATGGTGGCCTGGATCCAGCCCTGCGACGCGAGGTCGACTTCGTCGGCGTTGGGGTCCATGGCGCGCAGGTTGGGAACGACGTAGTAGTACTGGTCTTGTGCCGGTGACATTTTGAGTGGAGTTGTTGTGCGGGTTGGGTTGGCGGCTCTGGGTGGGAATGCGAGTTGGGACGAGATGGAATGGACGGCCCCTTTATGCTTGTTTGGCGTACCCGCGGTAGTAGCGCGTAGTGATCGATTTCGCGTAGATGAGGTTGCTTGGTTGTGGTGTTTTGAAAGAGCCGGGGTGATCGCGGCGCGAGTTATTTAAGACTCCAAGACAGGGACTCCCAAGAGAAGAAGCAGGCGGGCAGGGGACTCGGGGTGAGCAAGCCTGGACCGCTGGAATTCGAGATGACGGCGGGAAGGGCGATGGCCTGGCCGAAAACGACAAAGAAACGCGGGCGGGAGGGCGTCGGTGATCGAAGGGTCCAGGAGAAGACGGCTGTTTCTTTGTCCTTCGGCTGCCGGTACGGAGAGGCAGGGCAAGACAGCGCTAGGCAGGCGGGCTGGATCGTGGATCGCAGAGAAGAAGAGAGACGGGACGCCGGTATATGATGTGCGTGTGCGTATGCGTGTGTGCGTGTGTGTGTGTGTGTGTATATCCCAAGAGGCAGTGCCTGCAGCCAAGTCTACCCGGTCGGAGATGGTGGAAGTGAAGTCGTTGGAGTGTTGAAGTGTGAGAGAGTCAAGAGAAGAGAGACGGGAAGAGGCCGTCGTGACGGAACGGAAGCGGACGGCGGCTGGGTTAATATGGACGGGCCAGTTGTGGGATTTTGTGGGTTGTGGGAAGCCGCGCACAAGGCACAAGGCAGAAGGCAGAAGGCGGAAGGCAGAAGCAGGTGCAGGTGCGGTGCAGCTGCGCGCTTTCCCCGTATTACTTTCAGGTCGCTCGCGTGGCGGGAAGGTGTCGGGTGGGAGAGTTGAGCAAGGAGGGAAGGAGCAGGGGGTGGCAGGGAGGGTGGACAGGGGTTACGGGGGCAGGGGGTACGCTTAGACTCAGGGAGGACGTGGAGGGGGGAAGGAGAAGCAGGGGGTGTCGGTCTGTGCGGGTAAGAAAAGTGGAAGTACACCCAGATTACGATGGAGACAACACCGTCAGACGGAGGGGGTGGTGGGGAAAGACGGTACGCGGTGCTGCCCAAAACGGAGACTAGAAATGGAATAGCCCCGCGGCTTGCGTGCCTGCCGGTAAGGATACCTGATCTGATGGCGGTGATGTCGCCCGTAAAATGGTTGGCAGTGACAGTGGCCCAAGCTTGGTCCCAAGCAGATGAGGCGGGTTGGGCGGCGCCCTATGACACGACTCGACACGAGCACGACGCGGCGCGGATACTGACACGGGCCGTTCGAGCAGCAGGCCGACGGAAGAGAAGGACTGTGCAGAAGAGATGGCTGACCCGGGTCGGGTCTGCTGTCTCGCTGTCTCACCCGTGTTCCTGTCAGAAAGGCGGAGGACAGGGTTGAGGATTCGAGGGGGGGCTGACTGAAAGCCCAAGGGGGGCCTTGTTGGTGGTGCGTGAGAGCCGGGCGATGAGATTGATTGATGCAGATTGCCTCGATGGCAGCTGGCACACCGAGCCTCCGTATTGGCGGGTTTGGCGAGATGGGAGAGAATGGCGACCTGAAGAGTCACCGACGGCCGCCTTTCGGGCTGACTGCTGCTGTGCTGTCCTGCGTCGTTGCCGTCGTCGTTTCCTACAGGCGAGGTGGCCGGCGCTGGGCTGGGCTGGGCTTGATGGAATAGTGCGGGGGTTTCCGGAACGGGATAGGTTGCTTGGTCGGTACCACCGTCTTCGGTCAAATCAGAGGGTGGTGATGCTTCCCAACAAGCTTCGGTAAAGGGCTGAATCGGCGAAGGTGTGGCTGTCGCGGGATGCAGTCGTGCCGAGGGGACGGTTGGAGATGTTGCGCCTGGACCGGACTGCGGCTGGCGATTGGAGGGGGGGTTGCTGCCGACGTGGACGACGAGAAGCGGACGAACGGACGTAGCCTAACGAAATAAGAGTCGGCGGATTCAAATCAAGGCTCGCCGTCGGTCTGGAACTTAGGGGCTTTCGGAATGCAGAACTGCTTGGCCTGTGGGTTCTGGGGAGGCCTGGGGAGGCCTGGATCGTGGGCCGATGATGGTACAGCTGAGGGGTTGAGGCCTTTTTTTTTTCGGTGTCTGACAGTCCGATGGCGGAATAAGAGATGCACTCAGGCGACGACGATGGTTGTTCGTCAGAGTGGTATTGGGAGGGACAAGGTGGTGATAGTTTGCGATAGTTCGCAAAATAGATACGGGCAAGAGGGCGGGTATACGCGCGACAGGGAAGTGTACAATGTTGGAGAGCAGGCAGAGATAGATACGAGTAAGTTGCGTTTCGTGTTCGCGATTTTTCCTAATCGGCGTTTTCGTGATGGTTACTCTCACTCCTTTTTTTGGCTCTTTTCTTCTTTTCTTATTTTAAAGCCGCACGCCTGGGTATGCTGCGTGTTCCGTCTCACATACGAGTAAAGAAAGAGGCGGTAAAGCAAATGTTTACATGCGAGTAGCAGATTGGAAAATTGGACCGAGGAAATAAGCAACATCTCACAGTAGGAAAGGCGGAGCCGCGGTTCTTTTTACCTCCCATACGAGAGAACGATCTACAGCTGACGGACGTAAGTAAGAGTCTTGGAGCAAGCTTACGGGAGGCGAAAGCGAGTCCGTCGACGACGACGACGACTACGACGATGTAATATCAACGACAGCATTGGAGCAGAAGGGCGCGTTCGGAGGCGACGCCGAGGATTACAGCGATGAACACGGATACTGACGCCAGCCAGCCGGGCGGCGAGTAATGACGCGGGCTCTTGGGCGTAATGACTGTCACCGTCGATGTCACTGGGGGGCGTGTCGACCCTGCGACGCTGCGCCGCGCCGCGCCGAGACGGAAGTACCCCGCCCCTTATCGCAGGTGGCGATGTACTTTTTTTCGCCTGGAATGGGAGCCAAGGTATCCCGTACCGTACCGTACCGTATCACATCCACTAAACTAGCCCTGTCCGCTCTACAATACGCCCTGGCCCCCCCTTGCCCCTCTCTGTCTCCCTCCCCAGGTTTTCCGCCTGGTCGCCGTCCACCGTCCCAGTTCGTAGGGAGGGGCCGGTTCCCTCTTCAGGCGGGTGAAGAAGGGCCTGTCGTGCGCCTGGGGTGTCGTACAGCCTCGGCCGCCCGCGGGCCCTGAGTCCCTGGGCATACGGAGGCGAAGCCTCTGATCCCCGAGCTTGTTGCTCCGCGGTCTCTCGGGGGATCTGATGGAGATTTCGGGTCCTGCTCCTCTCCTGGCCACAAGTGGAGATGGCGAAAGCGAAAGAAAAAAAAAGGCCTCAGCGATGTACAAGCCCCCGTGGCTGCTGCGGCGGCGGCGACGGCGGGTCGGGCGGTTTAACGGCCTTTTTTTTTCGTTGGGATCTGATAGAGGCGAAAACCAAAGTTGACGGAGAGGAGACTGGATGGAATACGGTGCTGGAGGTGAGCAAATGCAACCGCACATAGATACGTAACGGACAATCGGTAACGGTCCTTCCCGTGCCAGTGCCAGAAGCAAAAAAAGGCAGCAGCCGTGGCCGTGTCCGACAAAACGGATACGGCGTCTCCTTGCGTCGCCTCCCCCCGGGTACGTGCTCCTTGAACCAGGTCTTGGCTGTCGACCCCCTGACGGCAGGGCTGCACCAATCAGTCCCCACCAGCGTCTCCATCAGAAGGAAAAATGGATACCGCACGGTTCGTCCACAGTTCACCTCCACCGTCCTGGCTGTGTGTCACTGTCGCCTGCCAATTTTTATCTCCGTCCCTCGCCCGCCAATGACAGACCGATAGCGGCTTTCGTTAGTGCAGAGGCCTTTTTTTCTTGGTGTTGTGCTCGCGTTTTTTTTTAATCCAGCAAGGTGAGTGACATTCACAACACCAAGGGCCAACAGTTGAGAACCCAAGGCGGCACGGCGGCCCTCACCTTCGGAGCGTAGAAAGAGCCGCCGACGATCGACAACACCCCCAAGCTCACCATGCCGCTTGGCCACACCCTCAGCCGGCCGCGAGGGCCTTCTGACTCGGGAAACTGATTTGCAGCGTCGAAAGACCGAGGTTCTCAAGAACTGTTCCGCTGCGGAAGATGACCGACCAAGTGAGGCGTGTGTATCATCAGCAGTAAGATGCGGGAAAGCTTCTTTGACGGACGACGGAGCCAAGGCTGAAGCAGCTTGCTGCCCTCTGGCCTGCCGGTGGCTACGCGGCACCACTTTTTGCTCCTCAGCCTTGGCGTCCCGTCGTTTCCTCCTGATCCTTGGCGGGCAGTGCAAAGGGGGGACATACCCTGCACCAAGCAACGAACGAAAGGCGGAACGCTACCCGCTTTCTCTCCCCTCTCTCCTCGGCCCGTTTTGATATATCGATCGTTTGGATTGAAGAAGGGGACCTTGATGATCGGACGACGACCAAACATCCTTTAAACCAACTGGAGACTCGAGTCCATCGAGCATCAAACTTGGAAACTGGACCCCGAAGACGCCGATATCCACATGCCCGAATGGAGAAGAGAATGGAGAGACGATAGACAAAATCAAGACGCGTCCTGCCGATTGTCATCTCGCATCGGGGGCCCGTCATCCGGGGTACCGCCGCACATCGCTGTGCGACATCAAGTGGACATTGCAATTTCCTTCATCAGCCTCAGTACACAATCAATCGCCAATATTCAAACATCCGAACCGCCATTCATGCCGGCACCCGTACGACGCGATACGATAACGACAAGTGTACAATAATAGATCAACCCTTACTCGACCCCGTATCATCCATCTCGCGCAGGTGTCCCTCTCTGGACCGGCGCCCTGCTGCCCAGCTGAGGACACCAGCTGCCCCCCTCCGTTCCCCGTCCCCACGTTCCGTTTTGGCCTCGGCGCCGTCTTGTCCCTCCACGGAAGCCTAGCCGCAGCTTCCTACTTTCCCCCCTCATCTTACTCGGAAACGTTTACACAAAAAGTACGTATCAGCAGAACCGTCAGAGCGGTATCCGTAACCGCTATAGCTCTCTCTACTACAGTGAGTTACATGCATCTCCTACAGAGCTGTCAAACCCCCCGTATTCTGGCGATTGCGATGAACTGGAAACATGGCAATTCCCCCCAAATTCGGGGGCAGGCGCACTCGGGAGACTTTTCCCCAACGCTAGGGAGATAATATCCACCAGTCGCACGATCTCATCCCACGGCTTCGCACGTACGCTATTCCATCTCGCCATCGCTCCCGCGGGATGCTCAAAGGAAGAATTCATATTTGATATTGGGCGTGGGGTTCTTCGGCGCGTCGAATCCGAGACTCGCTGGCGGGCCATCTCAACCGTTCGGGCGCCCGCGCGCCACCCATATTCTTCATTGTCGCCAAATGTCTCGCATCGGGCGCTATTGAATGGTGCGAATTTCGTCCCGCGATGGTGAGGTCCAGGGCGTCTCCTTCATCCTCCCTTCCTCCGCGGGAAATAGGCTTTTGCAATTCTTCAGAGACCTTGTTATTGTCCCCCGGGTGAGCTGGTCGGGCTTCGTCGCCGGTGGCTTAGCTGAGCCTCGCACACTCGGACGAATGGTATCATGGTGTACGGACAGATATTCGGAGGCCTGCTCCCACCGAACACCATCAGATCAGCTGCTGCTGTGACAAGACTGCTGCTGTACGTGTGTAACCCCATCGCGGTTCCGAGAAAGAAAGAAAAGCGCCCATCTCGCAGGGCGGACGGCCTTGCATTTCGCTTTCCTCGGTCTGGCGGTTGCCTTTCCGTAGCGACCAACAAGGCCTCGTTCAAAAGGATTTAGACTTTGCTGTCTACGCGGCACCCCCGTCGTCTTTCGCGTTGGGGGTGGTCGGCGATGTGGTACGACAAATAAGAACACCATTTTACGAGGCGGGCAAAGTAAGCAAACCACCGCCGCCCAAGGCATCACCAGTCCCTGCCTAACCTTAGCCCACGTTTTTCCAAGGGCAGGCAGTCTTGTGTCGGGTGTCAAGGCTGCTCATCAGTCGAAAGTATCTTACGACAAATGTGCAAAAAAGTCCCCGCCATCCGCCGCCGACTCGCTTCGTCAAGATGTCGACATACAGCCATCAGCAGAAAGTTCAGCCATGTCACGGCCAGGTATCCGTAGCCGCCGGCCCCTACCATGCCGCTCCTTCCCGAAGCGGTCACCAGGCCCGGACATCGCGAGAATATCACGGCCGCGCGCCCGCGCGTCCGCCCGCTCACCTGGCTCCCCCGGTGTCACAGTATCCGAGAAAAAGCTTGTGACCTCGCCGACCTTTATTCTTTCCCCCATCCAACCACACCCACG
This sequence comes from Colletotrichum musicola, assembly GCA_014235935.1. Taxonomy (NCBI): domain Eukaryota; kingdom Fungi; phylum Ascomycota; class Sordariomycetes; order Glomerellales; family Glomerellaceae; genus Colletotrichum; species Colletotrichum musicola. The sequence continues at coordinate 25,867 of WIGM01000113.1, forward strand.
GAGCCAAGGTCACGATGCCGCAAGCATGGGGGTTTTAGCACCATCCCGTGTTCCCCTCCTCCTCCCAAGCACGGGATGGTATTGTTGGTCCCGGGTGCACCTCAACACTTTGAAGATAGGGAGGTGTGGCCTCGGCCGTAAATCACCGGCCCGCGATGCTTCGACGCCGAAGACGCGCACATCATTGACAGTCAACAAACACACAAAGATCCTCTCGCGCGTCTGTGGCTGGGTGCTGACCCGGAGTATAATTCCACTGCAGCACGTCGTGCGACTCTGTTCTCCCCCTCCTCCTTGTCCTTCCTACCATCCTTCGCTCCAAAGGGCGGCGGACAGATCAAAACTGCGGTCGGGTTGCAGTGGATGCTGTGCATCAGGGTCCTTCTGTAGCCGGGCGATCTCTGGGTTCCCGTCCTTCCCTCCCCCCCGCGTTTTCCCAGGGTGTTGCAGCAATCTTTCGCGCATGCACGGAGAGGTATGGGTGATACAAGACGAAGTACTGTCTGCACAGCAAATCTCTGGAGAACGATAGCCCGTCGACCGTAATGGAGGGGGCGTGCTCGGTGTGCTTCGGCGCCATTTGTCGTCGCCAAGTTTAGTGGTTGAATGGACGGAAGTACCTGCGGAAAACGGAACCGTTTTCTATTACCCTCACGCCGTCCGTCTCCAGAGCTCCGTTTAAACTCCGCGCACTCAACCGTACTTTTGCACCAACCGTATTTCGGACCAATCTAGGGTCGACACGGAACAGACAGAAGAGAGTCTAAAGTGCCTGATATGTAGACTGACTCTTGTCGCGCTCTAACTCCTGAGTGGCTCGAAGCACGTACATGATCGTCTCAATTTCCCACGCGAGCAATGACAGTCTTCTAGAGTCGCAATTCAAACCCACGTTGAGCATAGATACACCAAAGTAACTATGTACATTCCCCCGTACGCTCCGTCACAGCTCGGGCATCCCCGAGAGAGAGATGGCGGATCCGACTCATCCACCCACCGCTGCAACCACCGCGTGTGAAACGGCCTGAATCAGTCACCGCAAGATCTTCAACGACAATCAAGAGCAATTTTTTTTTCCTCTCTTATCACAAGCTATCGGAGCAACCCATCGTGCGCCGCCCCCTTGGACTGTGCATCCGGGCTTGATTCCGTTGCAGGGAAAATGCCCCTTCGCTACAAGAGGCCACGGTTGAATGTTCATCACGGTTGACTGACTCTTGTCGGAGAATATTCCCTTCGGACCAAGACCGGCGATATCTTGGCGTTTGTTTCCCAGGCGTTTCTAGAACGGACGTGATTGAGCCGTTGGCGATGCTGTAGTGACTTCTGCAACTCGGCTGCAGGTCGGGCGGCTGCGAGCTTTCTCCCCCCCGCACTACGGATACGGTACCATTTGTACGTACAGTAGAGAACTCCATGCCGAGGATTCGAGGAGCCAACTCCGGAGAGGGGGGGTGGCACATGTCGTACCCTCTTGGCCGGATCTCACATTTCCCCTCCGTTCGTACGGAGTACGTTTGCCTAAGGCTAGTCAGTGTACGGACGAAAAAGAATCCTGGGCAAATCCCGCCTTTTCGTCGCGGGCCGCGCCTGACGACGCACGCAATATCGTCGGTGAAGGGCGGCGAGAAAGCACAAAAACCAAGGCGGCGAGTTGTGGTCGCGCATGTGAAAAAATCTCCCCCCTCAGATCTCGATTTCCACGCGTGCGCGCGTATCTAAAAATCAAACCACCTGCTGGCCTCAAACCACCTGCCACGACCGAGGTGACCAAATACTCGGTGTAGCCTATGCTACCCCCAAGTAATAAAGGAGCGGGGATCCGGGGTCGGCGGGGACACAAGAGGATACAGGCTGAGAGCCCACGGTGGCCGTGTCACGAGGCCAACCCGGAGCCTCGCCGGTGGCACGGCAGTCCAGGACGGAGGAGCCAGTGACATTGCAGAGACGGAGGGAGAGCGTGCGATAGGCGGAGAGGTGCGAGGCATGGCATTTTCCCAGTCGAGAAGAAAGGCTGACACGGCCGCAGCCGGTCGAGGGGGGGAGGCATGTGCGCGTGACATGACTACGTCGCCTGCCTGCCGGGAACGACATCTGACTAAGGGACGAGACGGTTGGCACTTTGCTTACTTTTTCACACCAATGTGGGAAAATGTGTCTGATACCCTCTCTGACAGATGACACAGAAACATCCTTCGTCGAATTATGCGCAGGGCAGACAGACACACGAAGAGAGTCAGGATTTGCGGCGAGCATTTTCCCACTCGGGCCATTTCCCTCGCGCGTCAGGTAGTGAGCCGCAGCGCGGAATCGACGATCCTGATCCTGGTGGGATTAAGAAACTCTCCGCAAAGTGCAAGATCTACTACTACTACATGTTGACATGTATCACTAATACAGGAGGGGGGTGGAAGTGGAAAACGATCCCCGGGGAGGGAAACACCAAGAACGAACCCCCCGCTCCTTGAGATCCGTACATCACTACGTAATTCAGTAAGAGGAGGTCAACGAACCATGCTGTATAACAAGATGTGCTCTGTGATACCACTGCAAGGCATAGCAGGCGGGCGAGGCTCTGCATGGGCGGAGCCGGTCCGTCGGGCGAATGAAGAGCGGGCAGTGAGAGATGCGGTGCGCGGCGGTGTCCTCCAGTGGGTGATGCCTTCCGTGTAAAACGGAGGTCCCGTCCGGTGCGGCTGCGGGGGGGCTTGGCAGGTACATTTTCATTCAATCTTTCCCCAGACTTCCCCTTTCAAAACGGTACGGAGGAAGAGGGGGCAATATGACAGCTCGCCACTGGAAGGATCGGAAACCACGAAACCAAGTTTTTGACCATGATGTGGGCTTTCTTGGAAACAATCATCAAGACCGGACGAGACGAGCTGAAGATGCTGGAGGACCCCCCCCCCCTCCCGCGGCGCCGCGGCCATGACGTCAACAGCATCGGGCCGCCTAACATGCACTAAGTGGGATTTCAGCAACCCCGGCAGCCGCCGCCGCCGCCGTCACCCGCGCAATAGGTTACCCTCGTGGACCCAGGATAATGCGCCGTGCCGCCCTCGCGCACGCTGGCCGGGAGTTTTAATGTGTGACGGCATTGGATGGAGCTCCATCTAAAGCGATGTTTTCAGGGTTTTCTTTTCGCGCTGTTAGTATGTGTGGGCGTGTGTGTTTGAGAAGGAGGGTTTTGCATACCCGCTGGGCCACGGTCCGGGCGGATGATGACGACATCAACAGGAACGGCCAGCTCAGCAAGCAAGCACACGTTCGAAAATCTTTAGCAAAAGAGTTTGGCTCGTTTCCTGTGCCGTGCCGAGCGGCTTGCAAGTAATATATGTCTCGGCGCGTAGTGTTCCTCTGGCAATTGCGGCATCGTTTCGTAGAGAACCGTTTTCTCACGCCTCCCCTCCCCCACCGTGTCAGGCGAATGCAGCGGAAAGCGAGGAACCCGGGCATCTGGTAGAGTTTTTTTTTTCCAACGGGAAGGGGAGGGGGCGAAGATTGGCGAATTAGCTCGTCATCAAGTGAGGCGAGGGTAGCTTAAACATTCCCGGCCGCGGCTGACGTCCGCCTTATGCCACATGGTTTCTTGATCTATAATTCCCTGTTTTAAATTGCTAAACGGAAGAGTTCCGTGGATGAACTTCTTCTTTTTGCCCCCACGTCACCGCACCGCTGATCACACAACGTCGCCATGAGTCGTTGGATTGAATGATGAACGCGCTAGAAAAGGGGCATAAAAGGTTCCTGACGGCGAAATATGGTTTACGTGAGAAAACGGAGGAGCGAACGACGAGACGGTGTCATGCATGGCGGCCTTGAGGCGGTGTGCTAGAAGGGGAAATGCCCGTCTCGTGACGATATCGAAGGCTGGTGCTGACGGGGGATCGGTGTTGGATCGGAGCGCAGTCCGGAGGGGGCGTGAGCCGGACCTAAGAGGAGTGCTAATTACTTCCTACGAATTCCCAGGCGGTCCCAGCTGACCTCTTCCTACAACAGACTTCGCCATCTCCAAAATAGCAGCCAGATCGCTGAAGTTTTAAAGGCGAACGGCAGAGAACTTCTCTGTCCGAGAAAAAGCTGCGACGAACGCGGGGAGAGGCAGGTTTCTCGCTCGGACCGCTTTGCTTCATGCGTTCTTCGGGTCTCTGCCAGACACGGGAGAGCCGAGGCCGTGCCTGCTGCTGTGGGCATTGACAAGCGTGAGCTTTTTTTCCCGCTGTCTGTCTGCTTTCTCGCCAGCCCTGCTTTTGAAACGCCAGAAGATTCTGTGGGAAGAATCCGTGGGTCTGATGAATCTAATCGGACTGCGATCGATGATGTACGCAGGAAAAAACACGAAACGGTATTGCGGGGCCCATTTCAGCCCAAATGCCAAGGGATGGAAGGACGCAGAACTTGACTGCTTTCCTTTCCGTGGTAGTAGTCGGAACCGTCGGTATACGGAATTTCGAAGAGTGTTCGGCGACCCTCGGTGCCATTTTTTCTTGCCTTTCTACCCTTTTCGTAGGTTGGGCCGAGGTGCCTCTTTCGGATCGGGCGGATCGGGGTCCTCCCAGGTGGGGTTTCCGTCCGGCGGACACGGAGATGTGGGGTTCGCGGACTCCGTCGGGAGATACGGCGCTCGCTGAAGGCCGTCGAGATGGAAAGTCTGGAAGGTAGAAAACGGCCTGGTGAATCTATATGAAAAATTCCCTTTTGATTCTCGCACTATCCGGCTCCTCCGGATTTCGAAACGGTTTCTTGTAAGTCGACTTTACTTTGCCATGCGCTAGCACCGCGATACGCATCCTCTTTCCCAACCCCGCGATCCCCCGGATGTCCGCGGTGCTCGGACGCCGCTCCTGCTAGCGCAAGCCCTGTCACCGTTTCGCTGTCCTCGAAAGAGAAAGAGAGAAAGAAAAAACATCAGCCGCGCGTCAGTTGCACAATCCGGGGATAGGGACGGACGGGTGTTGAGATGAGCTGGTTGCCCGCGCGTCGGGGTCCCCGAAAGTTCGAACTGGTTTCCTCGATGGGGGATTGTTCTGAAACATGCCACGGAATTGTGTCTTGATCTGGATGCGCATTGATAGATTGTTTCCGAAAAGTCGTGGATCGCATTTGTCAAAAGAATGGTGAGGATAAAATGATTTCCTACTTTGCTGTGCCGTCCTGTCCTTCTCTTCGAGCGTGTTACGGTCTGCCTGCGAGGCGAGTGCGATGTGCTCGCGTAGGGGTCGTAATATCTCGTCGCAGTAACTCTTCACTACCAAAACGCTGCTGTAACAGCTAACCTTTGTTGTCAGCGGGAATATTTGTAGAAACTTTGAATGAGATAGCTTGCTACCGAAACGAGATACCTAACCGCTGTAGATGAACTGTACAATGTGCGGCATCGCCCTGCATCATGACAAAAGAAATGCTCGCTCGAGATCCAATGTGTGAGAAACCCAAAGACATCTACTCCTTCTTCTCCTTCTTGTCGCTCTTCTCGTCCTTCTTGTCCTTCTCGTCATCCTTGGACTCCTTCTTGCCCTCGTCCTCTTCCTCCTCCTTCTCGTCAGAATCGTCCTTCTTCTCGGCCTCTTTACCTTCCTTCTTGCCCTTTTCCTTGGACCCATCCTTCTTACCCTTCTTCTTCTCCTCTTGCTTGGCCTTCTTCTCCTCTTCCTTCTTCCTCTTCTCTTCCTCCTCCTTCTCCTTCTTCACTCGCTCCCTCTCCTCCTCCTCCAGCTTGGCCCAGTTGCGGGATGTGTCACCCTTGGCCTTGTGCATGCTCTCTGCCAATCCCTCGCCAATGTGAGGCTGAGCGTTGCCAATCTTGGTGCGGCCAACCAGACTGATGAAGATGGAGGCTCCAACAATCGCCGTCAACACGAAGCGGTACACTCCGTACCACTGAGGCGTCCAGCCGCGGTTCTTCGCACGCGTGTCGGCGAGATATAGGAAGGTGAAGGCAGCGAACTGAGAGGTGAGGGCGTATTCGATTGGCATGAGCAGCGTCGGCCAGGCAATGACGGGCGCGAGCACACCCATGCCATATCGGAACCTTGTTCGCGCCGCCGAGGGGGTCTTTTCTGCGTATTCAAGGCCCTATAGCTGTTAGCGATCCAACGTCCACCGGGAGAGACAGGAGGTCATGCTCACCCAGTGAATGGCACCGAGGAAGGAGATGATTATGGCGCCGTATCCCAATTGGACGGGCTCCAGTACGTTCAGCCACCATTCAGCCGAGTCAGGGTTCATGTAGATGGTGTTGAGAAAGGTAGAGCTGGACGGCCATTCCAGGTTTAGGTCCCAGCTCAGGTAGACGGTGCTGAGAGAGGTCGCGAGATAGGGCAAAGTCCCGGCCAGTCCGAGTGCGTAGGGCTCTCTGGGCACCTCGCTGAGGTTGAATGTGTCCTTGACGATGTTCTGCCACCAAGTTGTCAGCTAGGAACGTGCGAACCGGTCTTCGTAGGCCACCATACCGCTTCTTGCTTCAGCCCCGCTGTGAGGTCGACATCCTGCTCCGGGTTGGCCGGCGCCGGCTCAAACAAGTGTCGTCGCGAGGACTCAGTCGTGACCTCTTCCGGATTCGATTCGAGCTTCTTCTTTGCGATTTCCGCCTCGGCCTTCTTGTCGATCTTGTCGTACGGGGAGTTGGTATAACGCGCCTGAATTGCCAAGGGAGACAGTCGGGCCTGGAGAGCGGTAGATGGGCGCTTGGGGTTACCAATGGCGCCTTTGGGTGCTCTGGTCGAGAACGAGGCCGTAGGGACAGCCGAGGTAGCTACCACTTGACGCGGAGCGAGGCGCAGCAGCTGTCGCGAGGTGCGAAGCATCGTGATGTGAACTCTGTGCTGGTTGATGTTTGGGAGGGAGGTCCGGGAGCTTGTGCTCAGACGGAGGATCTGCGGGTGTCAATCGAGCGCTGGAAAGAATCAGAGGAAGACAATTAACCAATTCCTCCTGGGACGAAGAGTTTGGGGTTCAACGGTGGTAGTTGGTATCGCGGATCACAAGAAGCCTAGGCCGAGAGCAGCGACACAAATTTATCTCGTTTTCTCGGCACTGCGGGTTGCTTCACGTTGATGTAAGGCAAGACGGCACTAGGTCGCCCCGGCCAACAAGAAGCAAGGCAGGAGCTCCCCGTCCCTTACACTGCTGCCATCACAGGGCAAGGCAAGCGCTGCGAGATACGCACCTGCCGGGAGCTCCAGCTGTTGGGTGAGGTACCTAGTGACGTAATGTGGAGACCTCGTCCATGTCCACACCCGGTCCAGAGTCTCCGCATTGGACGAACCGGCAGCTAGGTGGGGGTGGTACTAGGGATAAGTGGCCCAAGCTTCTGAGTCGGTGCCGATGCCGAGCCAGGACAGTTGGGATGGCTTAGTATGACCTGGTATCAATAACCTGCCCTTTGTGATGCGTATTAACAGCTTAATGTAATAAGTAAAGAGCAGGTCAGATTTCATGATATTTTTGTATTTTTACGTCCTCCTAGAAGCCCTCATAGTAGTCGTAGTGACTGTTGAGCGCCTTCCAGAACAGCACAGCATCAGATGGCGCTAGTCCCAGTCTAGCTACCAGATAGTAGGCCCACCCTGCCGTGGCTCACAAGGGCTAGCGCCACAGTCCGAGCCAAGCTGGCGGCCTGTTTTTGGCACTGCGGGGGAGCATCGGGAATCAGGCAGCGTCATCATGCACAAACAAACCTCGAGAGCACCCAAATTGTTCCACCATCAGCCCGGTTCGCCGACAGTCCAGACCGACCCCAACCCTGTCTGCCACCGCTATTCAGCCCCAACGACGACGGCAGACAGTCATACTGCGATACACCGTTGTCAGAGATCGCAATCTGTCCCTCTAGATTGAATCCCCGACAGTCTCCAACTTGGCGGTTCCCCCTGCGTTACCGTCCATTCCCGGGGACACGGCACACGGCACACAGCACAGCACGCCTGTCAACGAAAGATACAACCCATCGCGAAAGAAGAAAAGCAAGATACCCATCCGATTTATCACGACTCGAAGCGACCCCATTCCCACGAGCCCCATCTATCGACGCCTCTTTTATGACGGCAAAGACCCTCTGCTTCTCGACCTGACCCCGCCCTTCGCCGTCGGCCCCTCCGACTTGCCGAATCTGTCCCTCCCTTCCCATGCCTCGAACGGCCGACGCGCCATAGAATCCCAATATTGAGAGTCCCTCGCCAGGGTAACGGCGCCATACACACACCATGTTGGAGGGACTCGTTGCCGGCCTGCTCAACAGGTTCCTGGGCATGTACGTCAAGAACTTCGATCCGGCACAGCTCAAGGTTGGAATCTGGTCCGGCGATGTCAAGCTCAAGAACCTCGAGCTGCGGAGGGAAGCCCTCGACCAGCTGAAGCTGCCCCTCAACGTGATGGAGGGCCACCTCGGGGAGCTGACCCTGATCATCCCGTGGTCCAACCTGCGCGGTGCTCCCGTAAAGGTCTTTATCGAAGATGTCTTCCTGCTGGCCTCCCCGAGGGAGGAGGCAGCTTATGACGAGGAAGAGGAAGAACGCAGGCAGCAGAGGATAAAGATGGAAAAGCTCGACTCGGCTGAGCTTCTCAAGGAGAGATCTCAGGAGGGTATGAGCCAGGAGGAGCAGAAGAAGAGCCAGAGCTTCACCCAGAGCCTGGTGACCAAGATCGTCGACAACCTCCAGGTCACGGTCAAGAACATCCACATCAGATACGAGGACTCCATTTCGGCCCCCGGCCACCCCTTCGCCCTCGGCGTCACCCTGGAAGAGTTCAGTGCCGTCAGCACCGATGGCCAGTGGAAGCCCACTTTCATCCAGGATTCCACAAAGAGCACCCACAAGCTCGCGACCCTCGGCGCCCTCGCCGTGTATTGGAACACGGACACGGAGCTTCTAGGCCCGGGACGTGAAGTCGACACGGGTGGGAAGCCGCCGATGCCACATGACGAGATGGTGGACAAGTTTAAGAGCTTGATAGGATCAACCCAAGACACCGAGCTCAGCCACCAGTTCATTCTTCGGCCCGTCAACGGAAAAGCAAAGATTGTCCTCGACAAGACCGGCGACGTGCACGTCCCCAAGGCCAAGGCGAGCCTGCTCTTCGAGGAAATCGGCTTGGTCATAGACGACGACCAGTACCGCGACGGTTTGATGATGGTGGATCTCTTCCACTACTTCATCCGCCACCAGGAATACAAGAAGTATCAGCCCAAGGGCGTCACGCCCAAGGAGGATCCCAAGGCTTGGTTCAAGTTTGCGGGAGATGCGGTGCTCAGCAAGATTCGTGATCGAAATCGCAGGTGGTCGTGGGACTATTTCAAAGAGCGACGTGACGATCGCATTCGCTACATCGAGCTGTTCAAGAAGAGGAAGCAGCAGCAGCAACTCACGGCAGACGAAAATGAAGACATGAACAAGCTCGAGTGGAAGCTCGACTACGAAGACCTGCGGTTCTGGAGATCTTTGGCGCGTAACCAGCTCAAAAAGGAAAACGCCGCTGCTCTGAAGAACCAACCCCCAAAGCAGGAGCAGCAAGGATGGATGTCTTGGGTTTGGAGTGGTGGTGCGAAGCAGCCGGAACCACAGGAAACGGACGAAAACACCCAGATCACAGAGGAGCAACGAAAAGAGCTATACGACGCCATCGACTGGGACGAGAAGACGGCTATCGCCGAATCTGTGGACGTACCTCGAGACTCTATCAAGATGCAGGTCGAAGCGTGGCTGAGCACTGGAAGTTTCACACTCAAGAAGAGCCACGATGGAAAGAGAAGCGACCTTCTCAGCCTCCACTTCGATGTCTTCAAGGCCAAGGTCCTACAGCGGCCCGACTCCTTCCTGGCCGACGTGAGCCTCGGCGGCCTGCGTGTCAATGATGGAACCACCCCCGATTCCCTCTTCCCCGAGATCGTTCGAGTCAAGGATGCGCCGGAAGTACACGACCACAAGCGATTGACAATCGAGGAGCTGGAAGACAACGAGGATGAGCCCTTCTTCCACTTCGAGGTGGAACAGAACCCTATCGACCGAGAAGGAGACATAGCACTGTCGGGCTCTCTCAAACCGCTTGAGATCGTGTGGAATCCAAACTTCGTCGTGGGCGTTGCAGACTTCTTCAGGCCACCGGAAAGGCACATGGAATCCATCACTGCCCTCATGGAGACTGCCGGAGCCACAGTCGAGACTTTCAGGGAGCAGACGCGCGCAGGCCTCGAGTTCGCGCTTGAGGAGCACAAGACTATCAATGCCCAGCTTGACCTACAGGCCCCTCTCATCATTGTTCCAGTCAGCATTGCAGTCAAGGAGTCCACCTGTCTCATTCTGGATGCTGGTCACATTAGCGTTAACAGCGAACTAGTGGACCAGAGCACCATGAAGCAGATTCAGTCGAAGCAGCGGCAGTCATACACGGACGAAGACTTCAAGCGCTTGGAATCTGTCATGTATGACAAGTTCCTGGTGAAGCTCTCCTCCACACAGGTCCTGATAGGACCCTCCATCGAAGTTACGAAGGCTCAGCTGGCGGAGAAGGATGATACCCAGCATCTGCACGTGGTCGAGCGCATCAACGTTGACTTCGTGGTCGAGACGTCAATTCTGCCAAAGGCACCAAACTTGACCAAGCTCAAGGTCTCGGGACACCTGCCAATACTACACGCAACCGTCTCGGACACGAAGTACAAGAACCTGATGCGTATCATCGACGTGGCAATTCCCAAGTTTGGCGGGCAAGACGACCAGCAGCCACAGATCACAGACTCCCAGGAACAGACCGTGACGACTAGACCTCGTGGCTTGAGCACAGCCTCGACTCGGTCTCGATCCCGTAAGGAGCCTTCCCGCCGCCGGTCCTCACAGTTTCCTTTCATGCAACAGCAGACCGCCATCGTCATCGACGAAGACGATGATGACAGCGACGAGTTCGAGGATGCCGATGGAGGCCGGGACAACAAGGAGCAGCTCAAGCTACAGCAGAGGTCTTTCGAGTTCAAGTTCAAGGTCGACACCCTCAAGGGCTCTCTCTACCGCAGCGACCCAGACAAGAAGAAGCCCGATCAGCTGCTGGTCGAACTCGTCGCCGAAAACTTCGACCTTCTTTTCTACCTGCGCCCATACGACATGTCCGCTGAAGTCTCTCTTGGTTCGGTCACGATGGACGACTTCGTCGACAATCCTTCCGCCGAGTTCAAGTCGATTGTGTCTTCGGGCGATCCCGATGATCGCGAGCAGAACCGCAGTCTTGTCAACGTTAAGTTCACCAAGGTGAACAGGCTGTCCCCGGAGTTCATGCCGGTGTACGAAGGGGTAGAGACCAATGTAACGGCGGAAATTTCTACCATCAACCTCATCGTCACGCGCAAGACGCTGCTAACTCTCCTGGACTTCATCTTGGCAACCTTCACTGGTAACAACAACGATGCCGCCTCGCCACAGGAGCGGAAAGCAATCTCAGACTCGGAAGAGGACGATGAAGAGCTTGAAGTCGAAGTGGTCGCCCCTCCAGAAGACGCTCCAGCAAACACTGGCTCCATCAGAGTGAAGGTCGACCTCAAGAGTATCAGGCTGATTCTGAATAACGACGGCATCCGCTTGGCAACACTTTCGTTCAACCATGCTGACGTCGGTGTGTTCCTCCTCGGCAAGACGATGCGGGTGAATGCCAAGCTGGGCAACCTCAACTTGGTCGACGACATCAACCAGGGCGTCCCTGAGAGCTCCAACTTGAGACAGCTCATTTCTATCCAAGGAGATGAGCTCGCAGACTTCCGCTACGAGACTTTCGACGCCACCAACAAGAAGGCATACCCCGGATATGACTCCTCGGTGTACCTCAGGGCTGGGTCCGTGAAGCTCAACTTCCTCGAGGAGCCTTTCAGGAAGATTGTCGAGTTCTTGGTCAAGTTCGGCAAGATGCAAGCCATCTACAATGCCGCGCGTCAAGCAGCTGCATCGCAAGCGAACCAAATCCAACAGAGCACCAGCAGGTTCAAGTATGACGTCGTGGTCAAGACCCCCATCGTCGTCTTCCCTCGAGTGGTCAACCACGGTCAGCCTAAGCGAGACGTCATCACCGCCTACCTGGGAGAGATCTACGCCCAGAACAAGTTTGCAGCTTTGGATGATTCCGAGAAGTCCCAAATCGCGACGAAGATCTCAGCCGGTATCCGCAACATTCGTTTGACTTCCGACTTCAACTACCCCGGCGATGTGTCAGAGGAGCTCGAACTGATCGATAAGGTTGACTTGGGCTTCAATGTGACATACGCAGAACATCAAGACGGCACGAAGCGACCGGAACTCGAGATCGAAGGCAGCATGTCTGACTTCAACCTGAAGCTCACCCAGTACCAGCTCCGCTTCTTGATGGAGATTTCGAAGTCCGTCCCAGCTGCGTTTGCTGGCAACGCCGACGAACAAACCGAGGAAGCAGAGCGCGAAGTTGACAAGGACACACTCCAAAGAGCGAAATCGCTGCCAATTGACAAGAGCTCCAGCAATGATCAGCAGCTGGTGGATCTCGGCCCTGAGCTGTCGCCCAAGGACAAGACATGGACGCAGCTCGACCTCGTATTCCAGGTCAACACCATCGGTATGGAACTCCTGCTGGCGCACGAGGACAAACCAATTGGCGAGCTCGAGAGTGCAAGCCTCTCTCGCTTCTCTCTGGACGGAACCAAGCTGAAGACGCGGATGCTCAACAACGGTTCTCTCGAAGGCGAGTTCCTCATTCACTCGTTCACGATTCACGACAGCCGGCCCCGCGAAACAAACAAGTTCAGGAGGATCATGACATCTTCCAACAAGGAGGTCCAGCAGCTCATGGCTAGCATCACGATGTCGGGTGGTCAGGAGAGGAACCTGATTGCCATTGTCACCATTGACAGCCCACGCATCATCTTCGCGCTAGACTACCTCTTCGCCATCCAGAACTTCGTCATGGTTGGTTTGCAGTCAGAGGAGCCCTCGTTGGTCGACGACGAGTCTCTACTGGAAACTCCAGACGAGTCTGATGCGGATGCGGAGCCCATGCAAGTAACGTGGTCAAAAGCACAATCCCAAAAGAGTAGCAGGGAGCAAGGAGACGGCACTCAAGGTGGAGCCGAAGACAAGCCTCAGAGCACCATGAGCATCGCCTATCGGGTCAACATCGTGGACGCCCAAGTCATCTTGATCGCAAACCCACTCAGCGCGAGCTCCGAGGCGATCGTCCTCGGAACCAAGCAGGTCCTTCTCTCTCAGCAGCACGCCCTGACTTTCCAAGTGTCTGAAATCGGCATGTTCCTCTGTCGCATGGACCGCTTCGAAGACTCTCGCCTTCGCATCATCGATGACTTCTCGGTGCAAATGTCCATGGACAGCTCCAAGCCGAACATCACAAGCATTCACGCCGACATCGAGCCTTTGATCCTGCGTCTCTCTCTCCGAGATATCCTCCTAGCCTTGCAAATTGCCAGCAAGGCAACCGAGCTTTCTGATCAGCAGCCGAAAGATCCCAAGTCGTTGTCTGCCGCAGATGAGAAAGCGAGGCAGCTGCGCCAGGCTGGCCTTAAGCAGCGAACAGCCAGCGGCAAGGGCCCGTCAACTCTCGCCAACAAGACCATGGTGTCGAAGTCAAAAACCGCCAAGGTTGCCGTATCACAGGCCAAACAGGCGCAACAAGACCCTCAGGGCAAGACGATCCAGGCCCAGCCGCGTCGACACGAGGAGCTCTCCGCGACAATCGAGGGAATTCGTGTTGTTCTGATTGGTGACGTGCACGAACTCCCGATTCTCGACCTGGGCATCAAGAACTTCACCGCTACTGCTGAAGACTGGTCGTCAAACCTGAAGGCTGAGACCGCCATCGACCTTTACACGAATGTTTACAACTTCTCCAAGTCCGCGTGGGAGCCTTTGTTGGAGCCGTGGCAGGTCGGTATCGGCATGGCCAGAGTCTCAGAGTCTGGCCTCATGTCTATCGACGTTGCTTCTAAGAAGATCTTCGACGTAACTTTGACCACAGCCACCATCGCCCTGGCATCCAAATCATTCGCCTTCCTCAGTCGTGACGAGGATGTTCTCGGCAAGCCGCGCGGCGTCGACGCGCCCTACCGGATTCGCAACTACACCGGATTCGACATTGTTGTCCAGTCAAAGAGCTCAACGACTGAAGACAACATGACGGCCCGCCTCGAGGATGGACAAGAAGCGCCTTGGAGTTTCGAGCCGTGGGAGAAGATGCGAGAGAATCTTTCGGGCGAAAGCAGCACTGGAACCGTTGGCGTTCATTTGGAAGGCAGCGGCTTTGACCCAGTCAAGAATGTGAGGCTGAACCGGGAGGGTGAGGTCATCTACAGTCTGAAGCCAAAGACCGACAACATTTTGCACCGCCTCCTCGTCGAGGTCACCCTGGGCAAGGACAACGTCAAATATGTCACCTTCAGATCGCCTCTGGTGGTTGAGAACAACACTCAAATTCCAGTGGAACTAGGTGTCTACGACGCTCAGGAAGGCCATCTCCTCAAGATTGAGAAGATTGCTCCTGGTGAGAGCCGACCTGCACCGGTCGGTGCTGCCTTCCTCAAGTCCCTACTGGTACGACCTGACTCTGGCTTCGGCTATGCATGGTCGTCCGAGACTTTGTGGTGGAGAGATCTGTTGAAGAGGCCTACACGAACGATGGTCTGCAAGGGCGAGAATGGTGATCCTTTCTATTTCCAGCTCAACGCTACTTTCGACAGGTCGAATCCGATGACCAAGTAAGTACCAGGCGCATCTCAACAGTTGGAGTGACTAACATTATCTGTAGGAACTACCCGTACATGCGGATCAAGTTGTCGCCGCCAGTGATCCTCGAGAACCTGCTGCCATACGACTTCAAGTACCGCATCTACGATAAGAATACCAAAAAGGATTGGGCCAATTTCCTCCGCAAGGGCGGACTCAGTCCCGTGCATGTGGTCGAGCTTTCGCATCTGCTCCTTCTCAGCGTCGACATGCAAGATACCGTCTTCAAGCCCAGTGATTTCGCCATTATCAACTCTGGTCAGTCGGACGACTTCAAGAAGGAGGACAAACTTGTCTGCAAAGATGAAGACAACCTGCAGCTTAGCCTCAAGCTGCATTACCACAAGATCCCCGACAGTGGAGGTGCCTTCCGGGTGACGGTTTATAGCCCGTACGTCATCTTGAACAAGACAGGTCTCGATATGCAAATCAGGGCCAAGGGATTCCTGCAGGGTGCCAGACCTGCTGCAGGACAGGCGACTTTGTCTCACAGGGCCCAGAGAGACCGACCAAAGGCGACGCCGTTCATGTTTTCCTACGGCAACGACGACCACAGGAATCGTATTCTGTTGCAGATTGCCGATTCTGAATGGAGCAAGCCTCAGAGTTTCGACGCCATTGGCAGTACGACCGAGGTGGTGCTCCTATCCCCGTCAAGGAACACCGAGGTACACATTGGCATCACCACCGAGGCGGGCGAGGGCAAGTACAAGATGACCAAGGTCGTAACGCTTGCCCCGAGGTTCGTCTTGGAGAACAAACTCGGAGAAGAAATCAACGTCCGGGAGTCTAGTTCTTCGGGTTTCATGACTCTCCAGCCGGGCGCACACCAGCCGCTGCACTTCATGCAGAAGACTGCCGTCAAGCAACTTTCCCTGTGTCATCCCGGAATGAACAACCAGTGGACTTCCCCCTTCAACATCTCGGACATTGGCACAACCCACATCAAGATCGCCAAGGCAGGACAGAGACAACGACTGATCCGTGCTGAGATCTTGATGGAAGGCGCGACAATCTTCTTGCACCTCAGCATGGAGACCAAGAACTGGCCGTACCAGATGAGGAACGAGAGCGACACCGAGTTCACGTTCTTCCAGGCCAATCCTAGCCTCGAGGACGACGGCGTGGAGGACCGGTCTGGCTGGCGTCCCATCAAGTACCGGCTGCCTCCTCGCAGCATTATGCCGTACGCCTGGGACTTCCCCGCAGCGAAGTTCCGTGAGATCATCATCAGCGCGCACGGAAAAGAGCGCCACGTCAAGCTGGCGGAGATTGGCAACCAGATCCCGATGAAGTTTGCCACACCTTCCGGGCAGCAGAAGATTATTGACATCAACGTTGCCGCCGACGGCCCTACTCAGACGCTGATCCTGTCCAACTTCCGGCAATCCAAGAGTCTGTATCGGCAGAAATCAAAGTCTGGATCTCGCACAAGCACCGATGGCTTTGAGGTCAAGGATCAAGAGACCACAGCGACGTTCCGCGCCCAATTGAAACTCTCGGGCATCGGAATTTCGCTCATCAACTCGCAGCTAAAGGAATTGGCTTATATCACGTTTAGAGACGTCTCTCTTCGCTACCACGACTCGCCTCTTCACCAGACTGTCAGCTTTTCGGTGAAGTGGATACAGATCGACAATCAGCTCTACGGCGGTTTATTCCCCATGATCTTGTATCCCAGTGTGGTTCCGAAGAGGGCGCAGGAGGTGGACGCACACCCTTCGATTCACGCCATGGTGACCAGAGTCAAGGATGACTCGTATGGCGTGCTCTACATCAAGTATGCGACAGTTTTGATGCAACAGATGACGATCGAACTCGACGAGGACTTTGTCTACGCGGTGCTCGACTTCTCCAACATTCCCGGCGCCGCTTGGTCAGACACCAACGAGGAAGGGACGTTATGCGACGAGGAGCTGGACATACCCGAGCCGAATCAACAGCAGTCCGGTCAAGACATCTACTTCGAACTGCTCAACATCCAGCCCATGCAGCTAGATCTGTCTTTCATGCGCACAGAGCGCGTCAACGCCGAGGACAAGACGTCCACTCGGAACCCCCTGATGTTCTTCCTCAATATCATGACGATGGCCATTGGCAATGTCAACGATGCGCCCATCCGACTGAACGCCCTCATGCTGGACAACGTCAGAGTTTCAGTACCGGCGCTGACGCAGAATATCTCCAATCACTACAGCCAGGAGGTTCTTTACCAGGTTCACAAGATCTTGGGTTCCGCAGACTTCCTCGGCAACCCTGTTGGTCTGTTCAACAACATCAGCTCAGGACTGACAGACGTCTTCTACGAACCTTACCAAGGCCTCATTCTCTCGGACAAGCCCGAGGACTTTGGCATCGGCGTCGCCAAGGGTGCTGCATCTCTGGTGAAGAAGTCTGTTTACGGCTTCAGCGATTCCTTTTCCAAATTCACTGGAAGTTTGTCCAAGGGTCTTGCAGCTGCAACTCTCGACAAACAATTCCAAGATCGTCGCCGCATAACCCGCGCGCGAAATCGCCCCAAGCACGCCCTCTACGGCGTTACTGCTGGCGCAAACTCTCTCTTCACGAGCGCCGCTTCTGGTGTCGGCGGTCTTGTTCGGAAACCTCTCGAGGGTGCCGAACAGGAGGGCGCCCTCGGGTTCTTCAAGGGCATCGGCAAGGGTGTCGTGGGATTCGCGACCAAGCCTGCCATCGGCGTCTTGGACATGGCCTCCAACGTGTCAGAGGGCATTCGCAACACCACGACCGTCTTTGACGGATCGGAACTCGATCGCGTCCGTCCCGCCCGGTTCGTCCCCTCAGACGGCATTGTTAGGCCGTTCAACGCCCGGGAGGCTCTTGGCCAGTCTTGGTTGAAGCAAGTCGACAACGGCAAGTACTTCAACGAGAACTACATTGCGCACCTGGAGCTTCCGCGCGAGGACATGGTGGTCATGATCACGTACGCCCGGATCCTGCTTATCCGCAGCCGACGTCTGACATCCGAGTGGGACGTGCCTCTGAAGGACGTCCAGACCATTGCGAAGGAGCGCACCGGACTGAGCTTGACGTTGAGAGGAGGCACCAACGGTCCTTTCATTCCTGTCGGGGATGAGAGCGGTCGCGCGTTCCTGTACAAGATGGTGGCTGTTGCGGTGGAGGAATTCAACAGGCGTTTCAGGGGGTTGGATTGAGGCTGAGAGGAGGCGGAGCAAAAACCCAAGACCTGGTAGTATGCTGCGGGAGACTTCACACATGTTATTTCTATCCTATTCTGTTTCATGGTCGAGGTATCGCTCAGAGCCTCGCAGTTCCTTAGCAAGCACAAGTCAGCTAGCATTGATTTGCACTTTTCCTTGGCCAATAATACACGGATTACATTGCTACAAGGTCTACATAAAACGTGATTATGTGGCGTTAATTGTGAGTATGTGACGGAGGCCTGACTCGAAGGGACTTTTTCTTTGACGGCGAACGTGTCTTAGGGCATGCCTGGCTGGTCCTTGTAGTGACTTGATGGAAGGTTCCTGTTGGAATAGCTGTACTGGCACCGGCCACAGCCCCCGGCCCCTACGGCCGAGGATCTATCGGAGATCACGTGACTATGACATGTGATCGTGACTGCTTATGTCAGCGGTACATACTGCGGACGTAGGTCCGATAAGCATATCGCTCGCCTTAGCCATTTTCTCTTCAATACAACAATCAGCAACCACCACAAGAAGACCCTACGATATATCGTACTTTACCCCAGATCTGCTTATTTGACTTACCTGTTTTACCAACAGTTCCTGTGTTCGAAAGTTTGTTTTGACGGTAATGGTCAGCACTGCGTCTTGTCGTATACGAATAGGTAATCGAAGACGATGACTTCACGGCGACATAATAACTGGAGGTAGTCACGATCTGCTATGAGATGTTTACCACAATAAACTACTCCATGTTTATCCACCATAGCCATATGAACATTGGATACTTTTACCAAGATGTCTGCAAGACTAGTGGCAATAGGACCCACCACGAAACACACAACAAGCGTAGCTGCGATCGTGATTTCACCTCAACGCTGTACCGCCCAAGCGTCAAGACCCTTGAGGAGTATCGGCCAATCCTCGAGTACCTCCCAACTCGGCATCCGTGGCTCTGGCGACTCGAGGCGACCCTCTGCCTGTGCGCGTTTCCACTCCATGATTTGAGTGCCCACACATTTCTCCCACCTCGGAGCCTGAACAGGGCTCTTTTCTTCTTCTTTCTTCTTGGGCGGTTCGGCATATCCCTCTGGCCAGAGCATCTTCCACTCCTCGGCCACGAGCTCTGACTTGGGAGGGTGGTCCTGGGTCGCCTGCGACAACCACATCGGGTCCGTGACGGCCTGGCACCGGCCGAGGACCCTGCGGGACTCGAAACGGACGTGTCTGGATGAGCCGTTGCGGGTTTCGGTGCAGAGGTAGGCCGTGGTGCACCTGTCGCAGATCTTGGGCCGCTCAGATTCGTATACGCGAGGGCCGGTGGCCACCGTGTGCGGGAAGGCCTCGAGCCAGCGGACGTGCGGGCAGCACCAGTCCAACGGGCCCTCGAGGGGGAACCCGACGGGGTTCTCGGACGGATCCGGGTGCTGTCGGAAGAGCCGCGCCACCGCCGCCGCCGTCGCCCCGGGGCCGTTTTTGACGACGTCGAACCCGATCGCCGTCTCCATGACCAGGTTCCCGTTCCAGGAGCAGAAGCTCCAGCCGACCCTGCGGGCCACGCGGGCCCCGTCGCCGCGGTACTCGCTGAGGCCCCTGTTGTCCAGGTATCCCCCCCCCTCGTTGCGGTCCACGAAGGACCTGGCGGCGCGGAAGCGTAGGATCCAGGGCAGGAAGGGCGAGTCCGAGACCTCGGAACGCCAGGCGCGCCAGGCGGAGCTGGGCGGGAGGCCCGCCGCGTAGAGGACGCTTTTTCTTGCGAGGGCCAGGCAGACGCGCTGCGGCGGGGAGAGGTACTCTGCTATGTCGAGGAGCATTTCTGCTGGGAGGGTTTGGAGGGTTGGAGGGGGGTCGCAGTGTTCCTCTGGAGTTTCTGTCGAGTCCGAGGGCGACTGGTCGTCTGTTTGGATCGCGTTCGATGTGGTTTGTAGGCGGAGGTCGGCCATTGGGGAAACGGGATCCATGGGGTTGGTCGAGATCGTGTGGGCTGCGGTTTGTATGTCGGAGGACATTTCGGCTGGCAGGATGACGGGATTCATCTTGACGAAGTCTGAGCTGACGATGTCTGAGTTGACGATGTTTGGGTTGGCAATGTCTGATCAGATTATGCTTGGGTTGAAGAAAAGATGGAAGGTGGCAAGACCTGAGCGGACAGGTCACCAAGATATAGGAATCACTCTGAACCCTTTGCCGTCAAGGTTCGTAGTCGGAGAAAGCATTAGGCGGATTTCCCAGCGCCACATTTTCCAAGTCCTTTCTCCGAACGTGAAGTCAAAATGCTAAGTGTGATAGACGGCACACAAGGTACATCAAAAGTTCTTTTATTTTTATTTTTTCTATTTTCTTTTTCTTTTGTTGCCAAAAAGTTTCTGAAAATGCATTCTGAAGCCCCTTTACATGTACCTACTAAGTCCATGGCTTTTCTTCCAGGTCTTGGCAGACAGCGGTGACTTTGGTGAGTCTTCGGTCACCTGCGACAACCACATAGGATCGTGTATGGACCCGCACGAACCAAGATTTCTCCAAGACTCGAGGACAACCTGTTTCAGAGAAAAGATGGGCATCTTGCTGTGGTACTCAGTACAGCGGTACGCCGTACAACACCGCTCGCAAACATTCATCTCCTCGGCCAACGTCTGGAAGCCAGACCGGTTCAACACCCGGACCCTCTTGAGCGGACGGCGCGCGGGAGAGAGTGGGGTGAAGGCATCCGGGAGCTCCCGCGTCCACCGGACGTGCGGGCAGCAGCAGTCGACGGCCTTCTCACCGCCGGCGGGGCCCCCTTCCTGCGTCCGGTCCTCCTGGAACAGCTGGACGAGCTTGCTCATCTTTTCCGGGTCGTCGCTGAGCGCGTAGTTCAGGGTCGTTTTTAGAATGAGGTTCCCGTTCCAGGTGGTGCAGCGCGAGAAGCAATCCACGTTGCAACTCAAGTCGTCGGGCGCGGCGACGAACCTCGAGGAGGAGATGTTGAAAGTGCCTTGGAGGCGGGACGCGAACGTCCTGGCGTCGTGAAGGCCCAGGAAGTTCGGGAGGAAGGGCGAGTTCGATATCTCCTGCCACTCCTCACGGCTCGGGAGGCCCAGCTTGAAGAGCGTCTGCTTGCTCGTGAGCGCCAGGAGGCTCCGCTGGGGAACCGAGAGGTGATCTGCTACGCTGCGGAGTAGTTCTGTCGGGAGGGTTTCGAGGGTCGGCGCCGGCTCTTCTGCAGGCGTGGGCGAGGTAGTGGTCTGAGGGTTCTCTGATGGTCCTGCTGAGCCCTCTACCGGCTGCAGAGGTGACGTGCGATCCATCGTGATGGGATGGGATGCGACTTGTAAACGCGAGATGGCGTAGACTATAGAGTCGATGGGATCCTCTATGTTTGCGATGCTTGGGTTGAAGGAGAGATGGTTTGTGGCCAGGACAGCGTGGTCTAGTCACATAATATGGTTCTGACGGTCAAGGTTGGTGTTGGATGAGGGCACGAGGCGATTTCCGGCGCCACTGCCTTCTTAACTTTATTATCTTTCGATGGAAAAAGAAAACCTTTCCCGAGTTTTTGTTTATCGCGATGAATCATACTCAAAGTATAAGAAAAGAAAACTTTGATTGCCAAGTTAAGTTGGGTAGCTCGATCTTATCGAGCTTTTGCCTGTGCCTGGCTGAAGCATAGGGAAGGAGAGATGGAGTGTCCGCGATACTGCGTCTTTATCGTAGCCTCTTCCTGCAGGCCTCCTTACCGGTTTCCTGAGATTCTTAATGCTGGCAGAAATGTTTCATGGTCGCGAGGCACTATCATGGCTTTGAAGTATTCGTACAGGCCAATTTGAGACTTGCTCTTGCTGAAGCGGACAGAGACGACAGTTTCATTTCTAGCAACACCATTCATAGCTATGGACCAACCCGGAGAGATGAAAAATAATAAAACGCAGACTTGAACCAGATTCTAGCCCTATTAGCAGTTGAGCAGTATGTCCCACACCCTGGTACACTTCTGTAAAGAGAAAAAGAGAATTCATAGTGAGAAACTCCAGTTGCAAGTTACCCCTTCTTTGCAAATTTGCTCTGAAAAAATTAGAAATCCTTCGCAATAGACTTCAGCCTATTAGCCACACACTGGTACATATCTCCGAGCGAAAACTTTGCGCGAGGTACTCACACTGCCAAAGTCGATGTTTTTTCGGCTTCTTCCCAGGGGTTTCTCCAATACACGCGTAGAATCACAAAGCCTTCGTCCGGTTTTTCCGAGAAAGTGTGACTGTGGGAATATCCCATTGGCACCAGCCACGGCGCAAGCGTGGCTGTGGTAGCTTAGGTAGATCACGTGCCCGGTACGACCGTACCGGACACAGCTCCGATATCCCTCCTAGGCTCAGGCCTCGGACACTCTAAGAAAACAGAGAAACTTCACAACCAGATCAGAGACCCTAGGTTTTGCAGTACTGCTAGCTTTTGTTCACCTGTGTGAACCAACAGTGACAGACAAGACTTCGGCAGCGGGCTTCAACTCCGTACCTTGCCGAAATCTCGCAGGAGACTTGCATGCGAACACGAACCAACAGTTCGGTTCCTGAATTTGAAGGCGAAAAAAAAAGCAAAAGTTTGGCCAAGCCAACGCCAACGGTTCACGTCACGCTGGAAAACTGCATAAGGTGGGGGTTGGCGCCTGTGGCTTGCTTGACAAACAACTCCTACGACTCGGACCGACCTAACAGTGAACGAGGACGACGCGCGAGTTCTTTGCCGCTTTTGGGGGTAGAGTTTGCTAATTCTTTGCAAAAAGAGGACACTGCCTGCGGAGAAATTTGAACGTGACACGACATGCGTCGCGCAGCTTCGCAATCAAGTCTTTGGCTTCTTTCCCCGGTCGTGCTGTGTTTATGTGTCTGTTGGTCTGTCAATCGGCCGAGAAGAGATGTGATCGGGGGCCTATCGAACGATATGGCTTCCCAAGGGGGAAAGGGAACTGAGGACCGACAACCCGGATTCGGTTCTTCAGCAAGCAGGTACGCTCTGTCCCAACGGCTGTGCATCCCCCTCTCTCCTCAAAGCCGAGCTGAACTCGAAGCGAATGCAGATGTAGCCAGTTTCCTGGAATTCTCTCTCTCTGCTCTGCCTCTCGTTACCGACGTGACGGCGCCCGCCCAGCATCAACGAAGATGAAGAACATTGGGCGACGGACAGGTTCTTTGTGCAGAGCTGCGGCACAAGTTACAAGCACCCCCGGTCTGTAGACTCCTTCGTCTCTCTGCGGTCTCAATCGGACCTATCAGGCTCTTCTCTACCATGTAAAGCGCCCTTTTCGCCAAGTCCTCGGTTGCCGTTATACCTTGCTACCAACGGGGTTTAGAGATTCCGTGTTAGTAATGCTAGCTGGCCATCGGCTGACTTTACGAAGCCCCCATGTCGTCCGCAACCCTGCGCCAACAGAGAAATATGCTAGAACCCTTGCCAGAAGGCTCAACCCTTGACGAAGCGAATTGCCAGTCTGTACTAGACAAGGGCCATCGGCCGTTGCACTAGGGCCGGCCGGATTGCTACCCCCGAGTCCTGCAGGAGGAGAACCCACATGCGTGGGTCTGCCGTCCGGGGTGGAGGGAGCCAGACTCCAGAGAACACAGACTCCCGCTCGCTCGCGGGTGGCGCCATGACGGAAACACGGCTGCCCTGCGCTTATTTCATTCTGAGGGGACCCGTACTGGTATGGATACTCGAATGATTCAAGATGATGAGAAGATATCGAGCCCCCAAAGTAAAAAGAGGAGGCTCATAGTGTACGAAACCTTACCGATCCCGCGGTCCCCTAACTCAATCTCGCTCGCCATTTTAATCTGGTATCCCTCGTACAGTGCATGATTAGATTACGCGAGCTCCGAGTCCCAAGTTCCAACAGCCTGCGTGCATGGTTTCCTGCGTCCTGCGATGAGCTATAAACGAGCCAATCAGCGGAGAGGCCATGGTACCGGGGGTCCTCAGGGCTGTGGTGGGTTGAAGACGTACGTTATTTCACTCGCATATTCTCAGCATCTCTCGTCTCTCCGCCCTGGCATCTCTGTTATACCCCTGTCCGACAAACACATTGTCCTGCAAGGGCAAGAGAGAACAATGGATGCCCCTTTGACGCCGCCCGCTCGAGCCTCAAAGAACCGGCACATCGTGAGAGCAAACAATAATCCAAAAAAGTCCGAGGGCTTTCCTCATGCGGAAGCAAACACTGAATGGGAGTCCGAGAAAGATAAGAGAAGGAGAGTTTCCTGGAGACCTCACATATCACACTGCGCCTACCTGCCCAGCCATCCTGACACCGGAGAGAAGGAGCACTAATAATCCTGGAGCGGGCGTGTCGGCACTAGGAAGCCAAAGTCCCCAAAGTTAACTCCCATTTCCACGGGGAAAAAGAAGGTTCATAACTCTGTAGCGACCTCCCACCCCTGAGCCTCCCGCCGGGTTAGCCCCACACCGACGCCGGGGTTCCCGCTCGGCACTGCGGGGGTCCTAACATGAGCTCCCGTGATACGTGACGAATGAGAACCCCGTCACCCCGTCCACCGCAGGAAAACCATGTCGTTCTGCCCCCAACAGAAAAAGAAAAAAAGACAAAGGTAAGGCAACGTAACGGTAGACCCCTTGCTCAGCGGAATGGCACGTCAGGCGGGCATCGGGGGGACGGACGGGGTTGCTGAGTGGGCAAGGTGGAAAGTCTCGGGAGAACAAATTTGGGTCGCCCCCTCGGGTCCCGCGGTTCGCTGAAGATGCTCATCCATCACCAAGCCCTAAGGTCCGGCCAGATTGCGTGTGTGACTCTCTCGTCCATTTCGCCCCCAACGATGAGCCGAGATGTGGGAAGGGAGGAAAAAGTGTGATCAACGAAGGCGAATCGTCATTAATCCGTAACTCTATCGGGCCCTTCGTAATAACCAACCGTGCTCGCCTTCCACCCTTCCCTCCTATTAGGTCCACCCAAGGGCCGCCCGTCGTCTATCGTATATCTACTCGCTCATCATCGCCATCTCTGTCGCCCACCTCCCGAAAAGAAGAGCTGCGCGGGAAAGGACTCCTTCTCCTCTCCTCTCCCCTTACCCCACCGTCTTCTCTCAGATCTGATACGAGTCAAAGATCTTCTGGTACTTCTCACGCATGGTGCTGTTGCCGATCCACACGTCCTGCTTGTCGTTGACGACCTCGAAGTGCGGGCCGACGAACGTGGCGACCTGGCCGCCGCCGAAGGCGGCCTTGTCGATGAAGACGTGCTCGTCGGGCAGGACCACCTCGGTGTAGTACGGGTGCGCGACGAAGGCGGCGAGCACCTCGGGGGCGCGGTACATGAACATGGCGACGCCGTCGAACTCGACGGGCGTCGTGGACGCGGGCGCGTCCGCGCCCATCTCGGTGGGGAGGATCTGGCCACCGGCGCGGACCTGGGGGGCGTGGTCAGCGGCTGGCGTCATTCATGAAGATCCGGGATGCTTTTCCCGGGTGTCACTGCACGTACCTGCTGGTAGCGGGTGATGTTGAAGTGGGTGGCCAGAGGGGCGACCTTGGGGGCGTGCTCGTCGAACCAGTAGGTCCAGAACTCCTCCCTGGTGAAGTCCGGGTGGCGCTTGACGTAGGTCAACATCTGGAGCAGCCCGGTGTGGGAGCAGGCAGCCGTGGTGCTCATGATGAGCGTGGCGGCAGCCACCAACGGGATGTAGAAGCGGACCATCGTGTGATTTGGCGTGACGGAGGTGGTGTGTGAGATGAAAAGAGTGACGAGAATGATATCAAAAAGAATGAATCTGACACGAATCTAACCTCGACGATGGCACGTTGGATCGGAAGCAAACTCGCGATAGTTGGAGGGGTAAAGTGACTCGATGATGGGCTTGGCCGGGGAATCTGGGCTGATCGGCGACCGGAGGAGCGAATGCGACTTCCATTTATGCCTCTGAAGACCTGAGACGGGCTTCAACAAGCCTCACTTTACTCTAGGAGGGTGGCGGCCGTATCGGGGAAGGTCGTCCGTCGGGACCTGATATTCCTCCTGTTTTCCCCTCCCCCCGCCCCTGGGAGAGACTATCGAAAACACCGTCTGAATTGGTATGTTTGCTTTGCTCCGGGGGACCTTCTGGTGCCCTGCTCATATAATAGGGAAGGGGGGCGGCGGAGTGCACGTATACTCCCAAACCCTTCCTTATGAAAGCAAACTTGCGGTTGACCTAGACCCCCTACCCCCCGCAACACGAACAGGGCCCCCTATCGGCCACTTTGCATAGTATCTTACCGGGGGCCTTCATAAATCCGTTGGTTGGAAGTTGGAACGACCTCCGAACTCTGAAGACACTCTCCGAGTGCTGCTGTGCCCCCCTGTCTGCAAGCAACTGCAGGCCACTCTGCAAGCCAAGCAGGACCCAGGCAAGGGTCCCCGTCCGACCCCTTGGGACCAGGGAAACCGTTCGAAATCGCAAGCCTTCGCCGGTTCGGAGACGATATGCGACAGGCCCGGGAAAGTTTGTGATATTGCCCTGCCCCCCTCGAGAAGAAAATGTGACACCACTTAGAGTAGCGAGAACCACCGAATACCAGGTCTCTATGCTCTAGAACCGACCGTAACGCTGCTGCTTGCCACCGCCCGCGCAAGAAATGAAGCATAACGGGGGGTAGCCAAAGGGACTTTGGAGGTTTAAAACGTGAACTGAGATATTAATACGTTGTGTGAAGCCAACTTTTCTTCACGAGGTGGGAACTGGGTCGCGGATCGGCGTGTGCTTTATCTTCTCTCTTTTGCTTTGCCCCTCCCCTTCCTCCTGTCTCGCCCGAGCCTTCCAACGGTTTATCTCTCACTCGCCAGCAGAAGCATCGACCAAACCTCTTCTGCCTGGGCCTCGCTCCTTCGGACGGCAAACTCCCTCAAGGGGTTGCTCTTGCTTTCTTGCCCCCCCCGAGGATCCCTCTCTCCGTGCCGCTCGCTTCCTCACCGCCGCCTGCCGGCCTCCAATCTTCCCGAAAAAGCTCTAACGGCCATGGCGTTCCCCGTCATCAACGGCACGACGGTGCTAATGAAGCCGCCGGAGGGATACGTCGTCGACTTCGAGAATCCCCAGTCCCAGAGCACCATGGAGCACTACCTGGTGTTTGGCACGTTGGGCCCGCTGGCGCTCATATGCCTTATCCAGCGGATATACACCAAGCTTGTCTTCTCGGACGGCCTGAAGATAGATGACGGTGAGGCTGAGCCCTTGACCCCTAGAAATAATGAGAGAAAACGCAAACTGACAGTCGTATTCAAGTATTGATGGTGATAGCATGGGTGAGCCTGTCCACATAACGCGTTTTTGGCCATGTATGCGCGTTGGAAGGGCCCCGGCTGACTTTATTATGACAACCAGGCATGTTCCATTACCATGCAGTCGCTGCAAACATGTGAGTAACACGGCATCCTCGGCGGGAGGCGGCTGAGCGCCTAAAGCTGACCAACCGAACGCAAGGGTCCATCGCAATGGGAGGCTTGGGCCATCACACCTGGGAAATGTCCATCGAGACGTATCAAAAACAGGCGTTGGTAAGTCTTCTCTCTCTTTTCCCCCATCTCTCCATCAGATACAAACTTCACACCATGTCCGCTGACACCGCCGCCTCCTCAAGATCAGCTACATCGTGGCCGCGGTCTTCATCTGCGCCAACGGCGCGACCAAGGCGTCCCTCTTCTTCGCCTACCTCAAGATCTCGCCGCTGCCGTGGTACCGCCGGTTCATCATCGCGGGGATCGTCATGGTGTCCACGTACACCATCGTCATCGCCTCGATGCTGCTCTTCGGCTGCCAGCCCATCCGGGCCAACTGGGACCCCTACGTCGCTGCCGACAGCCGGCTGAACAGCGCCATGCTGTACATGGCCATCGCGACGTCCAACATTCTTTCCGACGTCGTCCTGTTCCTGATCCCGATCCCGATGATCCTCCGGCTGCAGATGCGGCCGGTCGTCAAGGTCGGAGCTATGGTCATGTTTGGCGTCGGCACGTTGTATGTTTGCACAAACCCAGCCCCTGGGCTGCGCTCGAAATGGTTTGGCGAGATGGCTTACTTTTCAATCAGAACCGTGACGACTTCCGTCGTCCGCATGGTATATCTCCAGCCGCTCCTCAGGACGCAAGACGTCTCGTGGGTCGCGGCTCCCGCGAACGTTTGGTCGTGCGTTGTCCCCTGTCTCTTGTCATTCCCCAACCTCAATAGTCAAAGCTAACGCACCCTTCTCCCTTAGCTTCGTCGAGGTCAACCTCTTCATCATCTGCGGCTCGATGCCCACCCTGCGCCGGTTCTTCAGGGCCATCGCGCCCAAGTGGGTCGGCCAGTCGTCGCACAACTCGCAGTCCAAGCCCACCCAGAGCGGCTCCCGGAAGGCGTACTCGCAGTTCGACGTCGAGATGGACAGCCTGTCGAGCCAGCAGGTCATCCTCCCTGACGACAAGTCCATTGTCCGCCATACGACCTTTGAGGTCAAGTCGTTGAAGGCCTGACGGGGGTTCGCGTAGGACTCGGGGTTGATGGCTAAAAGAGACTTGTGTTGATTTTTATTTCTCGGATTCAGGCCGGGGATGGATTGCAAGGGAGGGGAATAGCTTCTCTGTCTGATGCAGTAGGAGCTTTGTGCTGTATTAGTACGACGCAGGGAATCTGCCTTTCCAGAGCAAGCGTTGAAGCCTGTTCATCAAGCCTCAACCGCGGAATACGACGGTCTCATGTTGGATCAATGGCCCTAGGCGTGATTCTTCTTGGATATATCGGAACACTACATCAAGGGGACTGGGAGGTGACGACTCCTACTAGAGATACCTCAACTTCCTTGGATTCCAGGGTTTCACTCAGGCCCTCTTTGTCATATACCAAGGCCAGTGATTGTCTTTTTGTTACTGTCGCTATTATTAGTCAGTGTCGTCCGTCACTGGGTTCTACTCTTTGCTATCCTCGCTATTGTCCCCTATCATCGCCTTCGTTCTCCCTCGTCGCGATTGTCCGTCCTTGCCGTCTTCAATTATTGATAATAACAAAAGCAACGATTATAGTGGCGCTGGTAGCAGTATTCATTGTATATAAAACTCCTCGACAGCAGGTGCTTTTCGCTTTTGCCCATGAACATCTGCATTGACCCTATCTTCCCTCCACCTTGCCTCAGTAGACCTTTCCTAAGACAACTACCAGCGTATTCACCGACACCAACAACAACGGCCATCTCGACGACAAACTATCGACGACAAACTGACGACTCCCATAAACTTGTAGATCAATCGTCTATCTGCTATCGAGCTATCCGGTCATCATGGCGGAAAACACAGAAAACAAGGGGCACATCACGCAGCTCCCCTTCGAGCTCATCGACCACACTCTCTCCTTCGCCGACATGTTCTCGCACTTCAACCTTGCCTGCAACTGCAGGGCCCTGGCGGCGGCCTGCGATTACATGCTCGAGCGGCACAGACGAGGCCACGAGATCCGCGTCGTCTCCGACGTCTCGCCGACCTCGGTCCCCGAGGCCCTGGTCAGGGTCTTCAGCGACCCCATCGCGGCCTGGCACGTGCGGTCCCTCGAGATCTGGGGCCGCCGCGCCTCGTGGGACGACTGGAGGGAGCACCAGCTCTACACGGAAGCCCACTTCGTCGACTCGGACGAGCAGCCCCGGGACGTGCTCCGCTTCAAGGACGGCGCCCCGGAGGCCTACTTGTTTAACGAGGCGCAGGTGCAGCAGTACGTTGACTACCTGCGGGACGAGCTCGGCTTTTCCGACGCTGATGCCGCCCGGGCGCGGGAAGAGATCGAAAGGGGCTGCGACGGCCTCCTGAAGCTGCTCATCATGTCCGTGTGCCCCCGATTCGACAGTCTGCGATAAATTGGAGGCGGCGAGAGGAGCGAGCGAGGAGCGAGCTCTATCATTCCAGGTAAGTTTCCACGCATAGACCCCCCTTCCCTTTGTCCTTGCAGCGTCTGACTTTCTTTTTTTTTCATTGGCCACCAGGACTGCAGCCTCAAGTGGCTCATGGACACGATACGGCTGAGCAAGCGGAGGGGCTCGTGGGCGCCGGGGCTGCTGGCCCTGCGCGACGTCGCCCTCGGCGTCGAGGCCGGGTTCAGGAACTTCAAGACGCCGGCCGCGTACTCGGCGCGCACCCTGGCGAGCCTGATGCACCTCCCGGGCGTCAAGACCCTTTACGTCAAGGGCTGCGCCTACGACGCCGCCGACCACGTCTGGCGGGGGCGCCGCCAAGACCCGGAGTCCGGCGGGGAGAGCTGGGCGCTGCGGCCCGGCTCGTCGTCGGTCGAGCACCTGTTCCTCGACAACCACGGCGTGGGTGTGGAGGACGCGATCCAGGCCCCGCGGAGCCTGAGGACTTTCGCGCTGCGGGACGAGTTCCGCTGGGGCCGCTTCGACGAGATGGGTCCGTACGTCCGCCTCCTGGCCGCCAGCCAGGGCGACTCGATCGAGAGCGTCATGTTCTACGGCTGCAAGTGGCTGGGCCTCCGCGTGAACGAGGGGAGTCACCACTTTGGGCTGGGCAACCTGCGGCACCTGTACGTCAGGCTGCGCGACGTCAACCCGGACTTCCGCTACTTGGGCCCCTACCGGGACGTGATGCGCAAGTGGATCGGCCTCGTCAGGTCGGCGCGGAAGCTCCTCGGCCACGCCCGCCTGGAGGCGCTGGTCCTGGACACGGTCTTGATCGACATGGGCCACGAGAAGGCGCGCTGGCGCGTCGACGCGGCGTTCGCATGGGCCCTGAAGGCGCTCCACTTCATCCGCCTCCGCGACGGCGAGTCCTGGGACCTCCCGAGGACGCGGGTGGCCTGCGAGGAGCGCAGCATCGACCTCTGCATAGCCGGCTCCGAGGAGCTGCGGCCCCTCGGGGTCGACTTTGCGGCGGCGGCCGGGGGCTGCGAGAAGGCGCGGCACCGGGTCGACTTTCCCACGGCGCCTGGGAAACGCGACCTCGTCTCGGGGCCCGAGGCGGACGGTCGCAGTATTGACCCTTGCGCTGACGAGGAGACCGGCGTAGACGTGCCTACGGACCGTCTCACACGTCGGGTTTTCGACCCTATCGTAGGACGGTGGAAAATCGTGCAGTAGTGCTTGGAGGCGACATGCCCTATGCTGGGTCAGGTAGGTAGTTAAGGATGCCGTTGAAGCAGCCTCAGATAAACGAAGGATGCATTCTAACACTAATAACAGCGGCACAACAGTACGGGACAATGGCAATAAACAGTAGTGACAGACAATAGTACATGACATTGGCAATAGACAGCAGTAACCACTTTCAGTCCATTTAGTTAATATATGACATGAGGGGATTTGTGCGGTAAGAGGGTATGATAATCGTCATCCTGTCACTGGGAAGAAGTCTCTGACAGAAAAAGAAATGCCTCGTAGTCACAGCATAATAATTAAATGGGCAGATGTACCAAGACGGTTGTCAAAACTAAGATCGCACCAAGAGGAACTAGCCCCCCCCCCCCCCAACGGCGAGTGGCCTCCAACGTCGCGGTGCATTGGGGGCCGCGCCAGATATTCTCCGAGCAATCTATCCGTAGATCGCATATCAAGAGCCCGCCGAGGACCCTTAGTAAATTAGTATGTAGTACGGCGCTCGTAAAACCTCCCGCTGCCACCCCATCATCCACCCAGAAAGCAACACCAAAGCAACATCCCAAGCAAAAAAACGGAAACCGTGACACCACTCCTCACTCCATCATCATACAACCCGTCGGAATGACCCCCGTTAGAACGAGGGGTAGTTCCGGGGTAGTTCCCTTCCTCCCCAGGCAATAGAAAGCTCAGACCGCAGCAAGGTTCGCCCCTCCCCCCGGGAATGACCTCACCTCCGACGTTGAATGCATCTGAAAACCGTTTGGCCCGCGCGTTCCCCCTCTCGAGCGAACGATAAGGTTTTCCAAAAGCCGTTGGCCAGCTATCCCCCCGGCCGGAGAGGGGGGAAGAGAACAGAAAAGAAGCTCTCACGCGGCAATACTTGCGCCCGTCGTGAAGCAAGCTTTCCCCCCCCTCTCCCCTCTCCCACATGGGAATAGAATCCCACAGAAATCTTCTCGGGGGGAAAGTATAAGACCCTTCTTGGCACTTCCCCTCCCTCTTCCCATCCCTTCTTCTCCCCGTGACCCTCAAGCCAATCCATCAGATTGCTTCACAAATCAACGTCACTCGACAACACATTACGACAGAAACCACAAATAACAAGAATCGAAATCAAACAACAATGCACCTCCCAATAGCAACAACTCTCCTCCTCCTCCCCCTCGCCCATGCCGCCCCAACAGCAAAAGACTTCCTCCGCCCCGTCCCGGGGGCACAAGGCGACCTGGGCCTCAAGACGGGTCGCATCGGCGTGGACAAGGTGGACCTGAGCAGGCTGCGCGTGGACCCCGTCTCCGTCGACGCGCGGACGTCCTCGACGCGGCGGGATACGGGGCCCGATCCGGCTGTCGATGCGGTGCACCTCCCCTCGCCGTATGCCGAGCCCCCCGAGGTCGAGGCCCGCGAGGACGAGGACGATGTCGTACCGAAGTGGAGGAAGAAGTTCGACGTCGAGGCGAATTGGCTCGATGGTTGACTGGGCGTTGAGAATGAATGAAAGATGTGCCCTGACGTTGACGGATGTGGGAGAAATGAGTTGGACATAAAACTGCAACAAAAGCGCGGACTTGTAACCAGGGAGTTGGGCGTACTGTTCCACATCAATGAGATACCTTTTCCTTGAGCATCACGCCGCGCAGACGGCCTTCGTAATATTCATAAATTAAAATACACTCGCGCCCGTGGGCTATACAGACGAGCTCGAAAAGAAACAGAAATCCGTAACTCATACAGACACAACGACAAAAAAGAGACATGCCTGCTCTCCCCGACTTTTGCAGGGGCCCAGACTGAGGAGGTATGGGGTATGCATCCGACGCCAATGATATGCAAACCAAAGAAC
Organism: Colletotrichum musicola; assembly: GCA_014235935.1. Taxonomy (NCBI): domain Eukaryota; kingdom Fungi; phylum Ascomycota; class Sordariomycetes; order Glomerellales; family Glomerellaceae; genus Colletotrichum; species Colletotrichum musicola. The sequence continues at coordinate 58,710 of WIGM01000113.1, forward strand.
AACGAGGCGGCTCAGCCCCCTCCCGAACCGTGACCAGACAACCCCCGACCGTAACCGCCGTCATTTTCACGTGAGACACACTATCCAGACTGTTGCTTTCCGGCTCAAGGACGAGCGAAGCCTTGCTTTGCCTGTAGAAAGAGTTAGCACGTGTGGGTTAGGTATTGGGTTCGACTTGCACTGACCTTCATCTGCTCGATCCTGGCCTTCAGCTGGCTGGTCACCTCGGCGGCGCGCTTCCAGCTCTCCACGCCGTTGTTGTTGTTGGAGCTCATGCCACCACCGCCGCTCGAGTAGTGGGGCGGCGGTACATCGTCGACGGGAGTGGCTGCGGAGCTGCGGTAGCCTCTGGCGGGGCTGCCGCGGCCCGATGACGCGCTGCCTGTATACCTAAGTTCCGGGCTGAGTGCCTTCGATCGGGCGTAGTGGTGCTCTCCGTTCTCCTTCTCTTCCGACAGGTTGCTGGCGTAACTAACGCGGTTGTGTCGCGACGAGGAGGTGCCGTACGAGTTGTCCCGGTAGATACCCGCGTCGTCGTGCGTGGGCGAGGTGATGCCCGGGCTGACCATACCTGCTCTCGAGTTGAGACCTTCTGCGTGGTTGAGCGCCCTCTTGAGCCGCTCAAGCTCACGTCTGAGGCGCTCGTTAGTCTGCTCCGTCGCCTCGGCATCGCTCCGCGCGCGAACCAGCTGCGTCTCCTTGGCCTTGATGCTCAGCACATCGCGGGTATGGTCCTCGATGAGGCTTGCGTTCTGGTTCTTGAGCTCTTGGATCTCGGACATGTACTTGCTCCTCTCGTGCCGCATCTCCTCAACTTGGCGCGCGAGACGCTCGTTCGTGGCCCGCAGCTCCTCGAGCTCGGCAAGCTCCATCGCCGAGATGCCGCTGGATGGCGGCGGCGACGCCGGAGGCATCTGTACGGGGGCGGCGACGGGCTTGGCCAGGGAGCGGCCGGCGAGGCCGCCGCGACCCAGACCGATACGGGGCTGAGGCGGCGGAGGCGCAGGGTCGTCCTCGGGCATGATGGGAGCTGCAGGTCGGCGGGGTGATGCAGGAGCGGCGGCAGCCGGCGCACCGGGCCGCTTCGACTTGAGCCCAGCAAGCCCGGACGCCTTGGGCATGCCGAGCTTGGCACCAGGCGGCTTCGGGCGGGACGTCGCTTGCGGCGACAGCGGTTCGGGGTCGGCAGGCGGCGGTGCGCTGGCGGTGGCGGGGGGCATCACGGGTCTCTTCACGCCTGCGGGCTTCTTGCCCATAAGCTTCTTGGGGGGCCCGGCCGCGGGTTTTGGTGCAGGCGGTGGTGCCTTGGGCTTCTCCTTTGCCTTGACCTCGGCCGTCTCGAAGAACTCCTTGATCTTGGTCTTGCGGATGTCGTCGAGGCCCTCCATGTGCGGGTTCATAGCGCGCTCGCCAATAATCTTCATGACGGTACCAAGGATCTCGGCACCTCCGGAACGCAGACCTTCGCTGGACTCGGACAGAAGCTTCTTGCCGGACTCGACGATGGAGGCGATTTCGGGTTTGCTGGGCACGTCGCGCGTCGTCCTCAGGCAGCGAATCAGGAACTTCATGGTGCCCTCCTTGACTTGGGGGTTCTTGTGCACGAGGAAAGCGGTGATGTCCTCCAGACACTCGGTCAGGGTCGTTGCCAGGAAGACCTGGTCCAGCGCAGCACCAAGGGCATCCGCCACAGTTGCCTTCTTTTCCTTCAAACGCTCCATGATGGGCTGCATGACGACGGTGCGGTACTTGGCGTATCCTTTCCTCAGTCCCTTGGCGAGAACCTCGATACATTGGGCGGCCTGGGTGACGACTGCGACGTTGGCATCCTTCATGGACTTGGCGAGCCCGCGGTTGATCTCGTTGAAGTCGCCATCCTTGATACGGGGTACGTTGAGAGCCGCGTACAGGGCCTCCAGAGCCTCCTTCCTCTCCTTCCACTTTGATGAAGCGAGGTTATCGTGGAAGTTGGCAGGGATCTTGCTAAACACGTCCTGCGGCTCTGCCAGGTCGAAAGCGTCCACCTCGGCCGGCTCCTCTGCGTAGTCGCCTCCGTCGTCCTCCTCGCCCTCGGCGCCCGGTGGTGGCGCACGCGCCATGGCGGCCTGCTGCGAGCGCAGGAAGCGTTCCTGCTTCGGGGCAGGCTCGGCCTTGATCTTCTCGAACTGAGCCTCGAGGTCGGTCTGCTGGGTGGGCTTGAGGTCGCCCCAGAACATGGGCTTCATGGCTTCGCGCAGCCATCGGTAGAACTCGACGGCGAGGTTCGTCGCGGCGGCACGGACGTTTTTGTCGGCATGGCCGAAGGCTTTGGGAAGGACCTTCAGAACGGGCTTCGGATCGACAGTCTTGCAGCCGTAGTTGTGGTAGATGGAGGTCAGCGCGTTGACTGCCGCGGCGACGACCTTGGGCTGCTTATTCGACAGGGCGGGGAGGATCTCCTCGATGACGGGGGCGGCAACGTCGAGCTCGACGAGCAGTAGGAGAGCTTCTAGCGACGAGTCCTTGGCGGCGGCACGCGTCGAGGGCAGGCCCTTTTCGCAGATGGGACCGATCGTCACGCCGCGTGTCCTCGAGCAGTGCTCCTTGCCTCCGAACTTCAGAAAGGCGCAGTATGCGGCGAGACCCTCCTGCTGTGCGGCGACGTTCGAGTCTGCGACGGCGCCCTTCCACAGGCCCGAGTCGGAGAGGAACGGTCTGAAGGCATTGTCGTACTCGTCGGCGGTGGCGGCGAACTGCTTGGCGGCATCTTCGTAGGCGGCCTTGCGAACTTTCCACACCTGGGGCGCGTCAACGTGTGATCCACGGGGCGGTGTCGCGCGAGCATGGTCCTACCTTGTGGACAAACCTGTCCGGGAGGGGGAGGGAGCTAAAGTCCTCCTCTTCGGCCATCGGAATGGACGCTTGAGGCCGGGGCTGTACGGGCAAAGGTACCGGTGTGGTCGGGAGGGGCGGTGGGCTCGGTTCGGTCGGGAGGTTCTCCTTGCGGCAGAGATCCGGCTTCCCTAGACTGGCTACTCTGCGGATTAGCTTGGAGAGGGAACGGTGGTGTTTGATGCAACGGTCCATATCGAGGACGAGGACAGGTTGGGGACTGGCATGCGGGAAGGGCAGGCAGGAGCAGCAGCAACTGGGGAGGAGGATATGTGGTGATCTGTAGGGAGGAGGGGCACACAACATACATTATCCCAATTGAGCAGGACCAGATCAGGTGGTGATGAGGTTGTCGCAGCAGCAGGAACTGCTGGTCTCTTCGTCAAGTCTAGAGGTACCTGGCGGTACGGCAGGCACAGAGCAAGAGCAAGCAAGGTAGCTGCAATGGAGTGCTCAGTATGGCGAGGGAGATGTGGTCAATCTGTGTAGAAGTGACTCGACGATCGATCGGGGCAGGTGAGGTATGAAAGCAGAAGAACAAAAGGTATGTGCAATGGTTCGCGTGGAAACAAGGGGGTCAAAGTTGCGCCAAAGGACCAAAGGATCTCTGTAGGTGCCCAAAGTAAGATAGTTCCCGTTGGCGGCTGTTGCAGGTGGAAGTGCAAAAATCGACGTCAGTCCGACCGTGAGGGCGAAAGGTGGAATGGGGAACAGGGGGGGTTGCAGACTGCAGTGTGCTGTTTTCCTTTGTTTTGGCCGCATCAGCAGTACAGGGAATTTTTGGTTGTCAGGACAAGGAGAGGGGACCTGAGCCTCTACAGGGGCCTCAGTGAGCTGTGTGCTTGGATGGGGTTCCTTTAGGCTGGCACACAGGCCATTCAGGCAGGACGGCTGCCGCCCAATGCCCTCCATGAGCCTAGGCCATGAATGAGTACAGTGTAATTGGGCAGGTAGGAGCAGCCTTGGCTCTTCATTCGTCCTTGTCCTCCCAGGTGGGTCTTGGGCATGATTGGGCCGCTGGTCCAAGAAAAAAAAAAACAAGTCACATGACTGCAGCTGTTGAAAGTGGGTACATGAAAGGACCCACCATAAGAAGTACCCACGGTGCCTCGGCACGACTATTCTTCCATCATATCCACGGGCCCGGGGCCATCCAGATGCCGACTGATAAGATAGGCTTTCAACCTCACCTGAATCCTCTTCCGGTCACCTTCGCGTACTTTGACCTCAAGGTTTCCAGATGCTAGGTTCTTGGCGACATACAATATCTCTAAATGGTGCTCTGAAAAGAGTTCTGAACAGCTCATGGACTTTAATTCGGCTAAAGTGTGGTCGATATGCTCTTGCTACTCGGAACCAAGTCATCATCGATGAGCTACTACAAAAGATCGAGATAGGAGAAGTAATTGTACAGTCAAACACGCCAAGGACTCATCAGGCCAGTCGACCAAGAATCTGTGTCTCCCTTCGACCATGTCACCTGGGCCCTCCCATCAATGCCCTTTGAACTCATACTTAAGACACCCTGCCCGTCTCCAACCCCCGATGCCTCCGTTGGAAGTGCCTTTGGACTATGTTAGATATCACGACGCCGGAAACTGGCAACTATGGGGAAAACTTACAGCCCTTGAAATTACCCCTGAGAAGGGCGTAGCAAGTCGCTCCGTCGACAGGCGTGCGCGCATGCTGCTTCTCGGCGTCTGTGACGCACCCGGCGATCCAGGAAATGCGATACGTCAGCAACGCCTCGCTCCCCCAACGCGTCGGCGTCCATTCAAGCACGTCCCGAGGGCCGAGGTGCTTGTTGGCGGAGTCTTGCTCGCAAAACCACTTGGCCCAGCGGTCCTGGTGGCTCGGATTGATGTCGCCGTGCTTGGGCACGTCCGCCGACGTGTAGCACTCCTGCTTGCCGTCCAGGTCCACAGGTTTCTTGTTTCCATCATCCGCCGGCGCCGGCCGCGCAATGCTGTAAGAGTACACGCCGCAGTCGTTGTCCGCGGAGCCCTTGAGCGCCATGGCGTTCGACTGGCCGCCTGCGTGTCCACCTGTTTGTTAAGAGAGGGAAATTTCAGTCATCGTGTCTTCCAGGCATGTCATTTGGAGGGGGGGGGGGGTGAAGACTTACATGGTGACAAATGCAAAGACTCGTAGACCTCGGCGCAGCTCATCATGCAAAAGTCCTCGCCTCCGCGTGGCTCCCACTTGAGAGTGATCCGGTAGTCGTCGTACGCAGCCGGGTTCGGAGGCGGCGTCCTCTTGCCCAGCTTCACCTGGTTGCCGAAGCTATCGACGGTCCACTCCAGGGCCTTGCCCTGGTTCTTGTCGACCTCGGCGCAGAACTTCTTGGGCACGTCCCTGAACACGTTCCACGGCATGCCGGAGACCTTGTCCATCTCGCAGCTCTTCTCGGGCTTGGGCACCTCGATCTCGGGGACGCGGGTGGGCCACATCCACGGTATGACCGGCTCCGTGACGGTCTCCCGCTCCGTCACACTGGCGGTCGTCGAGCAGGACGCTTTCGGGCACTAGTTCTTGCAGAACTGGATGACGCCCACCATCGAGCAGCCGAGGGTGCACGGCGCGAGGGAACAGGCACCGGACGTCGTCGTGGCGGTGGGCGCCGGCGTCGTCATCGGGGCCGTGGGCATGTCGGTCTTTAGCGCCGACGCCGGGATGGTGTTGAGACGACCGGGCGTCTTCCCGAGCGCAACGACGAACCCGAGGGCGTAGCCCAGCACCGCGCCGTTGTCGACCTGCGGCCGGGGCAGGGCGACCCGGTCACCGCGGGCGCGCGCCCAGGCCACGGCGGCGGCGAAGGCCCTCGCGACCGACTCGTCCGCGAAGTTGATGTGCGGGGCCCTCATGAGGCCGAAGTCTGCCAGGGCGCCCCCCGGGTCCGCGTTCACGGCGACGGCCCTGGCGGCGCAGAGTGCCTCACATGCGACGCTGGGCCCGCGCGCGAGGACGTGGCGCGCCCTGCGGCCCGGGTCGTCCAGGTCGCATTCTCCGGAGCCGGAGCGGAAGCGGGCGATGATTTCGTTGGTGCGGTCGGCTAGCTCCTGCGGCATGGAGATGACGATGTCCCCCTCTCTGATGGTCGCCCTCCGCTTTGGTGTAGACGGTAATCGAAGAAGCCGCGGCGCTGGAAGAGACTGTAAGCGTGGGGCAAGACAGAACATCGCAACGAGAATGTAAAGAGAAACCACGTACCCTGTGATGGTGGTGGCCGAGGGCTTCTGAGTGATTGTGATCGTCGGCGGCTGGGTCCCTACGTCGGCGGCTTGGTCCCTACGGCGACGGCAATGGTGGACGCCTGAGCGGCAGACGATGCTGGCTCGATCAGAGGGGCGGGGACATGAACGCCGAAGGGGTCGTAGCTGGGATTGCCCACGCTGTTTGCGCTGAGGATGATACCGACCACGAGTGACAGAACTGCTCCGATGCCCGCGGTGACGGGGTCTATTTGCCGAGGGTCTATGTGCGTTTCGGACCGTCGAAGAAGTGAGAGGATCCCGTGGATACACTTTTCGTTGAGCGTTTCGCAGTTTTCTCCGGACGCCTTCTTGATCTGAGCTTGAAGGTCCTCGGAGAAGGATGTGTCGATGCCGTCCTTGAGACCTCCACCGTATTTGACGGTGTTTCCGTCTCCGGTCGGGACTGCGTCCTGTTCATCATCAGATTCATACTCGGCGAAGCCGGGAACATTGATCATGAGACGAGGGCATAGTATACACACCTTGCCGACATTGTAGTCCTTCAAACTCCCCAGGGTTAAGGTGAAAACATCGGCGCTGGCGACGAGGAGAAGAGGGGGGAGAAATGAGAGCGTTGCGAGTAACTTCATGATGAGCTAAAGATTGTTGACGTAGAGCGGTCCGTGATGATCCTGGATTGTCGAGCATTCTAAGAGTTTGGGTGCGGAGTGGTGACTATTTACGTTCGTGTCTTCAAAATCCAACCGAGTTTGAAAGTGGTGGCTGATGCAGCTGGTTTCTGGTTTGAAATCAGATCTCTAGGAAAAGCAGCGCCAGGTATCCGCGATGTGAACTTGCTTGCCCCCAACCAACAACCAGAGAGTCCGGCCCCATCAGACCTCTGACGCGGCCTCGTCATTGTAGACCTGTTGATACTTCTCTCGTCTCAAAGCTCGATATACAGCCATGACGCAAGTTTGTGAATTTAGAAGCGGCTGAAAGGTAACGGCCTGTATGGGGCGAAAGATCATACGTATTGCTGCATCGATTCTGCCGTCTCATGATGTGTTGCATCCAAACCCTGCGGCCGTATTTGCCCGAAATACTCAATCTCCATCTATTTTGCCTCTACAGACGCCCTGACTTGCTCCAAGATTGGCCCATGGCCAACTACCTCGGCAAGTTCAAGGGCATTCACCCACCGTCCGCTGCTCTGCATACGAACTCGTATTGAGGTGTCCGCGCCGTTCTCCAACAGCCAAGCCACCAGATGCTGACGCCGGCTCATGATGGACGAGTGGAGCAGAGGATAACGACCGACAAGCTGCGTGTTTATATCGAAGCCAGAGCCATGCTGTAGAATCCAGCGTAGAACTTCGCTTTGGAAACGGACCGATGTGCCCCTCCAAATATGAATGGCATCTGACAGGACATTGTAGTCGACCACCGCCCCCCGAGACACGAGAAGCTCCATCGCTTCTATGGCCTTGTCAGCGTCGCGATGCGACTCCTTTGCAGCGGCACTGAGGGGTGTCAGAGGTCCAATATAGCGTCTCGGTCCCTCGCCTGGGATCGGCCCACGTTGAGCAGGCAAGTTGGGGTCCAGCCCGTGGTCGAGCAGCCACTGCAGCGCCTTCACGGAGCGGACCACGCTCAGTCTAGTGCTGGTTATCACGTTTTCTTCTTTTCCCTTGGAGAGATGTTGGAAAAATGGGATGGTGTTCTGTTATCTACTTACAGATTATTATGGGGTTTCCCGAAGGCAACGTTGATCTCATCTTCCCCCCAGCCATAATCATGCATCAACTGGAAAAGCTCGACGTTCATGTATCTGCAGGCCGATTCGATCAAAGAATAGCGGATGGCCGGGTCGCGGTCCAGAATCAACTTGATCGCAGGGACATGATTCTCCCGCACGTTATGGGCCAAGTTGAATGCAGCCATCTCCAGGTCGTCGGCGGTTGGGGAAGGCGTTGCGGCCAATGCCTCCTTGAGTTTCTCGATGTCAACCTCGTCGGCGGCTGCCAAAAGTGGGTTTCTAGGTTTGGTGGACTCTGGGCTCATCTTGTCGCTTTCTGAGCTGAAGGGTGATGTTATTTCTGGGTTGCAGCAGCAGGGAAATGCAATTTATGGCCAATGTCGGCTGCATCAGGTGACCAACAAGCCCCCAACCGTTCGTGTTGGCCCGGTTGGTACATTCATGGGCAAGAGCAAACAAGCCCTGCTGGTGTCACTAGCCAAATGAAGCGCTTGCACGCGGCACACTTCCGGGCTCCTACCTGACCTTCCGCTATCCCCTGTAATCTGCAGTAGGTCCAACGGCAGGTCAAAATGAGGGCCATTATGCCGACGTCTGTGCATGCAATTTTCTCTCGGGGTCCGTCATCGTTGGATGTTTGAAGCAATCACAAACATGATGCAATACCATATTAGAAACCAATAATCGCGGCTTGTCTTTGCCGGTTCTGGCCCGGATGTTGGCCTGGAATCCGGAAAAAACAGCCTCGAGCCCGAGCAAAAAATAACTGTCGCCCCCAGGTGAGCCCGAAGGATGATGAGGCATTGGGGGCTCTGAATGCCCGAGGAACTGAGGGACAAGTTACATTGTCTTTGGGTTGAGAATTTCTCCTCCTGACACGTCGGAGAGAGCCAATCTGAATCTGTGAGCAGGGTATAATATATATTATAGCAGGCTAGCCTCCAGGACATCATCTCCTTCATCATTCTCTATGGTCTGCGTTGATAGCACAGAAAGAACATAGCCATTATCCAAACATACACAACTTCACGTCGTTCTCCCTCCCATCCAAGAAGTCGATCATGAAGATCAACCTATCACTCTTTACCCTCTTGGGGGGCCTGGTGTTGAACCCTTTGGTCGGGGCAACTCCTCTCGGTAGGACTGCTACCTCCTTAAATCTAGGTAGTTCCGTTACTGACCCAAGTTAGATGAAGCATCCCGGGGACGAGTTCGCGATGATCTTCAAGATACTCATCGTCGAGGTCCTCCTGGGCATGAGTCCGGTGGGCTTCTTCGACGGGCCCCGAGACAAGCCTGCTCTCTGGAATGGTTCATGGGCTTCGTCGAGGATAGCAACATCAAGCGATCTGACGTGGGTTCCGCGAACTCTACCGTGGTCGCCCGGATGATGAAAACAGACGAGAACTACAAATCCGTTGAGGAGTTCATAACTTCATGATCACGGAAACCGGAGAAAGAAGTGGTTCCACTGTCATATTGTGGAACAACGCTCGGGGAGACGGAGTGAACAACGCCCGCTTCCACAGGTTTACCGATGACGAAGCATTCTCCTACAGCTTGAGGTATTTGGCCGGGTGTACTGGAATAGTCATCGTCAGCAAGGAAGCAGTATACTTGGCTCATTACTGGGAGAGCATCAGCTTCAACCAAGACCTAGAGACCGACCCTAACAACCCCGATGAACCGCCAAAGACGAGGTACAAAACCCAGGATAACGCCTTCAGATACACCGTCACACGCGCTCTCCGCAAAGGCATCAGGAAGAACGGGGTGGTGGAGCAGGACTCCCTCCAAGCCCACGCACATGAGATGGACGACGACTCTCTCCACGGCTTCCTCATGATCCCGCAGACGGGAAGCTCCGATGTGGGTATTGGGCCGGAGGACCCGTACCGTAAGTACTGGGAGATGCTGAAGGAAGAAGTTGGGAAGATCCTGCCGAGGCTAGACCCGATCGCAAACCCGGACCGATGGCATGAGTACAGATGCGCTCCTGCTCAGACCGAGGAAAACATCGGAGATTTCCGCCCTTTAAAGCACACCGCTCGCGGCCGACTTTCTGTTAGTACGATCCGGATCACCATGGGAAGAAGAAGACTTTCCTCCTGACGGAAACAACTCGCCAGGAGGATGGGTCCATGGAATGGGAATGATATTGGAGTGTTGTCTTTTTCTTCTTTTTCTCCTTTTTTTTTTAGCTTTTCCTTCACTCGGATTGAGCACCCATGGCTCTTGCCTTTTGCCGGGATGACCGTGGTGCCTGACGCGGAGCGTGTTGGGGAGGAGACATCCATCAGGTCGTTTTCTTTGTTACAGTGGTTTGTCAGATGCGGAGGAGACGTTCATTAGCTCATTTCTTTCTGCACAGTGGTTTGCTAAATAGTATGTCGCTTATGATCTATTCCATCATCGATACGGAGTGCAATCCCAGAAAAGTGATTCTCCACAGCTGCAGTCCCAATCGAAAGGGTTGGCTGTGTGCTGAGACAGGTTTTTTACTACTGTCTTTTTTGCGAGATCCTTTCCTTCAAAGCCTCTCTCTGCTTATAGATTAAAGGCAGCGTGCGCTAGCCTCAGACCTTAGACACTGAGCATGGCCACAACTCATAAGAAGCTTTTATTCCACACTAATTAAGTATTTTCACATCCACCTAGTTATTCCAGCCCACTACTATTTAAATATTACTCTAGTACTATTTACTAAGATTACTATGGTCTATAACTCTTACTATTGTCCGTCATTATCACTATTGTCCGTCATCATCGTCTGTCATCATCGTCCGTCGTCGTTACTCCTGCTTGTGGGAGGTGGGACATTCAGCTTCGGGGTGTAGAATACTAGGTAATAGTCCCCAGCCCGTATCGGGCAGCTGCTAGGCCCTCCGGAGCAAGGCATTCGCCACGTCGAACGGCGGGCTTGGGGCCCTGGCCCGGCCTAGGTAGTGTGTGTACCTACCTAGGCCCGTAGGTTAGGTACCTCTAGCGGGCCGGGAAATTGCGATAGGTACAATACGCATAAGTCAACAACATCTTTTATCTCAGGTTTGTGTGTTTCTCACCCAAACCGAGCCTCGAATGTGATCGATATCTGGCTGCTGTGTCTCGGTGGCTGCAGAGGCGTCACCGCAATGTTGACCTCAAGTTCTTGAGCCAATCATAGAGTTGCCCATTGCTACGTGAACGAGCTCTGCGGAGTGATGTCACTGGCTCAGTCTGGGCCCTTCAAGGACAACACCAGCCACTGTCACGAGCCACACCTCTCACATTCCCGAGCAGCTGTGGCTGATGAGACCTATGGATGCGCTTGGGTACGTACTAATTCCATAGCAGAGGCGACCTAATTTCCCCAGAGCCCCTGCTGGGGATTGAGGGGTCCGGCCGCTCTGCAATAGAGGCTGCAATAGACGTGGTGCACTAAAACGACGCCCCCAAAGCTGCCCGAGCTGCTGGCCCAGTGGCCGCTGGCAGCAGGGCCGACTTCTTCAAGCGGTCGGGTACCGGGAAGCACATGAAACATTTCGCCGCCCACCTCCAGCGTCACCTCCGAACGGAACGAGCCTCGTCTTTCTCTCACGCTCTGCACCCCTCGCAGAACCCTGTTGCTGGCCTTTTTGCTCCTCCATCGTCAACTGCGAATGCGACACCTCTCACCTCGCCGGTTGCAAACATAACCCCGTATCGCCGCCTCCGCCGTCGAGACATCCGCCCGAAGACCGATATGTTTCCCACCGCTTGAGCGCCCAACCTCTAAAAAAACGCCAACACCAAGTGGACATCCACAACAACACAACACAACCACCGACACCGACACCGACACCGCCTCTGCACTTTATCCGTTGCTTCCCGCCCCTTGGCCCCGACTCTCCGCTACAATTTTCGTTGCTCTGCATCCAAAATTCCCCGGTTATCCAGACGAGGCTGTCCCATCCAAGACATTCGGCACATCTTCGCCCAATTGCTAGCAGCCTTGCAGATTTTGCCCACCTGCACCTGCACCTGCACCTGCTTGGACTCAGTCGCGTACCCCCCCAAGGTTGCCGCGACACCGCCGGACGAAGCCCCGAACACCATCTTCCGACTCAGATAACAAAGCCCTCACCGACCTTCCTCTGCTTTGGTTTTGTCTTCGTGCGCGATATCCAGGCTTTGGTGAAGATTCAGCTTGCAACTTCTTTTTCCTGCTGCTGGTTCATGTCCTTGGGGAGAGCTCCCACCAAACTCCACAATGAGCCAAATCTTGACCCCTCGGCAAGCTGAGGAGCTGTTCGTCCTACCCTACCCCTCCTCTTTCTCAGGCCTGAAGCTCAACTTGCTGATCATCTTCCACCAGGCATAAGGCCATCATCGCGTACCTCTCCTCGAGCAACCTGCCAAATGCCGCCGCCGCCCTGAGGGAGGAGCTGCAAATCGGCGACTCGTTCGACGCCGCCACCTCCAAGAAATACGAAGGACTTCTCGAGAAGAAATGGACCAGTGTTGTGAGGCTACAGAAGAAGGTTTGTCGCTCCTGTCCTTGGGTCGAGCCGCAGGAGACCATAGCTGACTTGGACTATCCAGATCATGGAACTAGAGTCGCGAACCGCCGCACTGCAATCAGAAATCGATAACGCGACACCGACCTCGCTCTCGAGACGAAACCAGGATCCCACCAGCTGGCTGCCTCGTTCCCCTGCCCGACACACCCTCCAATCCCACCGAGACCCGATCACCTGCGTTGCCTTCCACCCCGTCTTTTCGTCGCTCGCCTCCGGCTCCGAAGACTACACCATCAAGGTCTGGGACTGGGAGCTGGGCGAGCTCGAGAGGACAATCAAGGGACACACGAAAGCCGTGTTGGACGTCGATTTTGGAGGGCCGCGCGGTGCCACGTTGCTGGCCTCCTGCTCCAGCGATCTGACCATCAAGCTTTGGGACCCTTCAGACGAGTACAAAAACATCCGAACGTTGCCGGGCCACGACCACAGCGTCAGTGCGGTCAGGTTCATACCGTCGGGAGCCGCGGGGGCACCGGGCTCGGGGAACCTTCTCGTCTCCGCCAGCCGCGACAAGACGCTGCGCATTTGGGACGTCTCGACCGGCTACTGCGTCAAGACGCTACGGGGCCACGCCGACTGGGTCCGCGACGTCTGCCCGTCGCCGGACGGCCGCTTCCTGCTCTCGGCCGGAAACGACCAAACGGGACGCCTCTGGGACATCAGCGCCGCGAACCCCGAGGTGAAGCTGATGCTGGTCGGCCACGAGCACGTCGTCGAGTGCTGCACGCTCGCGCCGGCCGCGTCCTACCCCCACCTGGCCACGCTCGCCGGTCTGAAGAAGCCCCCGCCCGCAACGAACACGGCAGAGTTCATGGCAACGGGCAGCCGCGACAAGGCCATCCGCCTGTGGGACGCGAGGGGAAACTGCATCAAGACGCTGACCGGCCACGACAACTGGGTGCGCGCCCTCGTCTTCCACCCCGGCGGCAAGTACCTGCTCAGCGTGTCCGACGACAAAACGTTACGGTGCTGGGACCTCGCGCAGGAGGGCAAGTGCGTCAAGGTGCTCGACGACGTGCACGGCCACTTCGTCTCGTGCCTGCGGTGGGCGCCGGGCATCGTCCGCGAGGCGGCGACCAACGGCGACGGGCAGAACGGCGTCAACGGGACGCCCAGCAAGGCGGCGGCGAAGCCGACGGAGGTCTCGATCCGGTGCGTCATCGCGACGGGGAGCGTCGATCTGAACGTACGCATCTTTGCCAATTGAGAGCGACCCAACTACAGGTGCAGGACAACGCAGGCCCGCCGTGGGTGCATTTTCCCTCCGCGCCGCGGTCCGGGGAACAGGACGGGGATGCCAAGCCGACGGAAGCTCGGCACGAGATCAAGGCGTAACGATTCACGAGGCTACGGGCGAAACAGGAGGCAGGCGTCAAAAGGGGTCAAAAGTACGGCGTACCATCTGACGATTACGTGATGCCTTCGCTGATGATATAGATTTTAGGGGAGCTTGTACATAATCGAATAGATACCCGCAGCATGTCCTCGCTGGGCTTTCAACTGTCATCTTGGCCGCTGCCGTGATCGGATCTTCAACCATATGGGTGGCATCGCCGAGCAGTCTACGGTGGTCGCGCTTCCGTGCCAGCTAGTAATCATCCACCAAACCACGCCATTCATCGATGATGTTTACTGGGTTTTTGACGCCATTATGGGTCTTACTTGCTCTCAATCTGGCTTTAACCTCGACGACGAGGATGCGCCGATGTTCGCAACGGCCACAACGACCCTTCAGCCTAGCCAGTTAGGAAAAAGCCTCACTCACGCAGCCTATTCACCTCTTCGTCCCAGGATAAAAGCAATGCCGCCGACGGTTTTCCCACGAGCGTCAAGGTGGCACATGGCGACTGTGGTACACTATACGAGGACAAGACGGACGCTATTCCTGGCTGCAAGGTAGATGCCTCTTCGTGCTGGCCTGGGGAAGATAGTCTCTCTCCGTGCTGCAAGATAACGACACGATCGGGACTCAAAACTCGTCGTCCCAGGGAGAAGTGAGCACGAGAGGTAGTAGCCACCACTAGAAAGAAACTCGAATTGTAGCCGCATCGAAACAACCGGGTGGTGTGTATCTAAAGTGAATGGGACTTTTTAAACAAGAACAAGGGGGTATACGATGCGCCTCGCGTGGTAATCATGTTCGTCAGTTTGCTCCTCTTCGCCATCCCGCTCTCCGCATCAAATCCCTTCGCATCGCGGCCAGTGCTCGCTTTGGCTATTTAACTGTTGAAACCTTTGCCCCACCCTTAGTTGTTGTACGCGCTGTGCCAGTGAACCTCGGTCCGTCCGCTGCGGTGGTACGTCGCGAGAGGAATTCCACACTATCAAGCACCTCAAAGTCAGCTTATCATCCCCATCTTCTTCCAAGCATCGAGAGAGAGAAGAACGTACCTTGCAACACTTGTGCGTAGCATCCTTCAACGAACTGAAAAAGTACGGGATGCACCCCAGACAGGTGACGAGACAGCACACGGCGCCCAGGGCGTGCGTGAAGCCTCCGGAGGAGTACTCCACGGCCGTGACCCCCCGGGCGCGGCACTCGGGGCACTCGATGGGCGCCGGGTGCGGGCCCAGCGCGGGGAGGGGTGTGCCATAGGGGGCGAAGTTCTGCGGGCCTCCTCCGACGGGGGGCTGGTAGTAGTTCTGTTGCTGCTGGGGAGGTGGTGCCGCGCCGGCGTATTTGGGCATCTCGTGGCTTTCTTGGGGGTGGTCGTTGGGTGGGTAAGCTGGCGGAGGGGAGGAGGAGGTGATGTAGTTGTCTGCCGAGGCGGCGGCCGGGGCCGCGGATGGGTTGGTTGGCTTGTCCATTTGGAGGGTTGTTCCTATCTTCTTCCTGTCTTGTGGGCTGGTTTGAAGGGAGTCTTTCTCAGTTAGGTGTGAGAGGCAAGACGGACGCGCTTTTGGGAAGTAAGAAGTAGCCGCGAGTGAACGAGAGAGGGAGAGAGAGTTTGCAGCTGTTACTTATATCAAAAGTCTGAAGGGGCTGCCGGACGGACACCACCACCGGGCCCAGTCACTTTGGGCATGACAGGCGCCCATGAAGCTTTTGGTCTACTCCCTGCCTGCTTGGGCTATACATCAGATGAAAAAAAAGCCTTGGGGGTCATAAGTACCAACACAACCGAGAGTCACGGCCCCCGGCGTCAAGGCTCGTTTTTCTGGCATTCACTCGATGCAAGGTACAAACACGCCTCAAAAACCGTGCCGCACACAGTTCTGCCCAGTCGTGGGAGATTGGTTTTAGGCTCCGCCCTGCTCGGGTGTGTTGGATGTCATCGCCACTTGGTGTGGACCCTGGCCCGGGCCCCTGTGACGGGCGCGCTGGCGCGGTTTGTGCGAGGGTTCGGGGTGCCCATCAGCCAAGGAGGACGTATGATCTCATGGGGGCCAACGGAGTTGTGTTGGTTGGGAGCGAGGCAGGGCAAGTTTGCAACGGGACGCCCACTCTGTGCTAAGTCCAGGATAGATAGGGTATGTGGCAACGTCGTATTTACCGCCCGGGATTGCCAGTGACGGGTTTGGTTGGAGCTTGGGGGGCCTCGGGGGCCAAGCGGTGATGGGCGGTCGTCAGTCTGGGCACGGCACGGCATGGTGGGTCCTGGATGTGTGCTCAGCCACAGTCGATGACGGGGGTGCGAGCGGCACGGGGTCAGCCACGTTTGCACTTGCCACACCCGGCTGTCACTCGACGGTCTGGGCCGGACGAGGTGATGTTCCTCACCGGTCGAACTCGAGTGACTAGTCAATCTCAGTCAATGTCTGTTTTGCTAGTAATACTATCTTTTAGCGGTTCCGGAGTTCTTCGAAGTTCATTGTCATGTCCGCGTACTTCTTATCAGTGGCGGATCGTCGTGCAAAGCGACGGGCTCGGCTCTACCATCTGCGCTCTAAATCCTGGGGGATGAGTTGTGGCGGTGTCATTTCATGCGACCATGCCTCCGAGGTCTCCAATAGCACGATGTCTGACAAGAGTCGGAAGCTCCTTTTAAGAGGTCGATTGACTCGGCCGAGATGACCCCAGGTCCGGAGGGAGATCTGAGGCTTGACACTGCCTCAAAGGCGGCACAAACGACGTGGAAGATGATTGGTTCCTCTTGGGAATTGCTCCCAGGACTTGTTGCACAAACAAGGTGCGGAGAGGCCAATACACTACCCCTTGCAAAAGATGAACTTGTTGTTCCCGGGGAGGTCGCAAGCTCGAAGAGACAGGCGAGAGAGACCTTGGGTGAGTACCATGTCACGTGATGAAATCAGAGCTCGCAAGTATCTAATAGATACTTGGCCGACATTTAGGCCTGGAAGCCCGGGGCCACTGGGGATAGCTTCCTTCCCCAAACACTACCAACGACAGACCACTCCTCGTATGTGCAAGAAGAGAATGGCATCAACCTGCTTCGCTGTACTACTGACGGACTAGAAGTTTCTCTTTTGCTCTACTTCTGTTGTCATCTCGGAACGCGTTCCATCAGGACAGGCTCCTCGGGCAACCGGCCTTCCCTCGAACGATGTAGAAAGCACCGAGCTCGGGCATCAACACCTCTGAAGATGTCAAGATGCCTCCCTCGAACCGGCCCGGGCTGCTCTAAATTCTCGTTCTGCAAGTCGATGAAATGGTAGGCCATGTAAGGCCAACGACACAACTCCCAATCGGGTGTCAAGAATCGACAGCCGCAGCCAGCTCTCTGCGCGCATCACCCGAGCCTCGCAGTAGGGCCATGGAGCCTGCCAATGTTCTCATGCAGTTTCGCGGTCGACGCAGATACGAACCGAGCCCGCATATGATATGATGCGGAAACGAAAACGGGACCTAATGCAGCTCCCCGCGCCTGCCGTGATCCCGCTTGGCCCGTTGGACCCCCAGCTTTCACAACGCTCAGATCCGAGGTATGAAATGAGATGCATCTCTACCCCGCATTTTGGATCGAGCGCTCGTCCTCTGTTGAGATCTTTCTCGCAAGCGGCGGCCTTGTGGTCTTGTCGGCTTGCTGCCTGCTTGTCCATCTATCCCTGTTTCAAAGGAGCGATGGGAGACGCTCCGGGCCGTGACCGCCGCTGCCCGAGTAGTTCGTGGGGAGTGACATGTGGCACGCCGGCTTCGCCGTTGGCCGCTTCTCAATCCACCTCCTTGGCACATGCACGTGTGTGCGGGGGAGATTCAACGGCCTTCAGGGCGGCCTGGCAGGCCGCGGTCGACGAACGCAGCCCTCGGAGAACCTGGGCTGAGCTGTTCTGAGTCGTATATGCGCAAAAGACACCAAGGACCCGTGCCTTGGAGTGTAAGGAAGCTAACTAACTCTAGTGAGAAACTGTCCCTGCTACTAATTCGATGAGAGAACGGAAAGAAACATATGCCCAAATAGAGATGCCCTTCATGAAAGCGTCTTCTTCTGCCCACCACGAGGTCTTGTCTCAGGAGTCCGTTGGCCGGAGATCCCTCCCCAATGGACGCAGGTATGAGCTTGTTAGCTTCCGCTCGGGACCTGAATTAGCACAGCGGAGACTACTGGCATCGACGAGATCTACTCGGAGGGATATGCCAAGCGTTCGAAGAACCCTGAAAGCATTACGAATGGGAAAGATGAAAAGCCCACCCCGCTTCTGCCTGACCCCACTGCTTTGGGATATCCGATCATTGCTTCACGCATATACGGCAATCTAGCGGCTCAAGTCCCCCTCCGTGTCTCACTACCATAGGAGAGTGCCTGAGACATGCGTTGCGGGCCGCCGTACAAGCCGGCTCAATCGCCCATCCGGAGGTTTGTCTCAACAACATCTCGCCCGCTGAGACGCGAAGTCTTATCATGGGAGCGGTGAACTGTTTAGTGGCTCGAGCAATAGCTCCTCCTCAGATGAATATCGACAGTTACCTTGGTTTTCAGATCAGATCTGCAACTAGAACTGCTAGAGGCGATCTCTTGGTGTCTGTCTCGGTCGAACCCCCGCAGCCGGCATGTTGATGGAGAGGATGCATCGAGCGAGCCGTCAAAGTACGGCAGGATGCACTGGGCCTAACTCAGGAAATGAGGGGGGCATCGGTCAAGCGGGTTTCGGCAGTGCGGTCCGGAATCTCGAGACTGAGGTTGCATGGGCGTACGGGACATGGGGAAGCAGCAGGACGGGCCTGTCGTCGATGGAAGAGGGCAACCACCTGCGCGACGGCCTTCCATCGAACCGACAGTCGCGGGCTTTCAGGGAAGTCCTCCCAGCATGCCGGAGACTATATAATACCGCCTTTCCTTCAGGTAGAAGCCATCTCATTCACCATCGAACTCGACATCCTCCACTTAGGTAACACCTCAGAACACCATCTCGCCATGCTCTTGTCGAGCACCTTTGCAGTTCTGCTGCTCGCTGCCTTCTCGATAGCTCATCCTGTCGAGGAGAGGGCCGAGTTTCAAGAGGAGAACTTCGCCATCGACCAACACCGCAGCACGAGAGAGCTGATGATCACCCTGGAAAAGACAGAACGTCAAGGTGAGCCGCCCTAACCAGAGACTTAACGAGTCGTTGCTAACCGTAAGGCTCGCAGATGCCAAGTTCAGGGAGAGGCTATCCGACAACTGCACGAGAGCAGACAGAATCGTCCGCAACGTTCGCCAGGAAGAGTGGAACACCGTCTGGCGAGAGGGAGAGGGGACGTACCCCGGCCAGATGTTCGGGCTGGCCCGCGGCAGGATCGCAACCACGATGCTGTGGAACATCACCCGCCGCATGCCAAAGGGCGCGCTCCTGCACGCCCACCTCACGGCCATGCTGCCGTTCGACAAGCTGCTGCGCATCGTCCTGGACACGCCGGGCATGCACGTCCGGTCCTCGGCCAGTCTGGCCACCCCGGGCCAGCGCCAGACCGCGAAGGTCTACTTCAAATACATCAACGTCGACCTACCGACAACGGCCAGCATCTCGACCGTCTCGGTGAACGACCCGGCGTACCCGTCGGACAGCCAGGGTGGCTGGTGGCCCCTCCAGCAGGCGGCGGACGCTTTCCCCGGCGGGGAGGCGGGCTTCAGCGAGTTCGCCCTCAGCAAGATGATGATTCAGCCCGAAGACGCCAGGCGGCACGACCTGGGCGTCGACGAGGTGTGGCAGCGCTTCGAGCCCTTCTTCGACCAGGGCGGCACGATGCTCGAGTACGAGCCCATCGTGCGCCAGTTCTGGGGCGAGCTCTTCCAGGAGCTCGTCGAGGACCGCATCAGCTGGGTCGAGATCCGCGCGGGGGGTTCCAAGGGTAAGCTCGTGCTCAACGGGACCAACGAGCCGGACCCGGACGACGCCGACATCTGGTGGACCGTCATGCAGGAGGAGCTCGACAGCTTCAAGGCGGCACGCGCAGAGTCCACGGGGCCCGACGCGGACGGCTCCGTCGACCCCTTCCACGGCGCCCGGGTCATCTACTCCCAGGCACGCGGGGCGAGGAAGGAAAGTATCCGGAACAGTAAGTCCTACCACCTAACCACGCGACACGCCCGCCTTCTTGCGAGATCGTCTGTGTGACTGACCACCGACGGCCCAGACATGAGGAACGCGCTCGGGAGGAAGCAGAAGTTCCCCGAGATCTTCAGCGGCTACGACCTCATTGCGCAGGAGGACCTGGGCGCCACGCTGCTGGACCTGGCCCCCGAGCTGCTCTGGTTCCAGCAGGAGGCCAAGGAGAAGAACCTCACGGTGCCCTTCTTCTTCCACGCGGGTGAGACGCTCGGCGACGGCAACGCGACGGACCTGAACCTGTTCGACGCTGTCCTGCTGGGCACGCGGCGCATCGGCCACGGCTTCTCGTTGTACAAGCACCCGGAGCTGATCCAGGCCGTGAAAAAGAAGAACATCATGGTCGAGGTGTGCCCCATCTCCAACGAGGTGCTCCGCCTCGCGACGGACATCCTGCACCACCCCATGCCCGCCATGGTCGCGCACGGCGTGGCGACGGCGATTAGCAACGACGACCCGGCCATGCTGGGACAGGAGGCCGCCGGTCTGAGTTACGATTTCTACCAGGTCATTCAGGGGTTTGACAACATCGGGCTCGCCGGTCTGGTACGTGGCTTCTCTCTCTTTCTCTCTCTCTCTCGCAACTCATCCCTTTCAGAGTGGATTGTATTCTGACGACATACTCAGGGCGCCATCGCGCAGAACAGCCTCCGCTGGGCAAACTTCGAGGACCAGGACGACAAGGCGTGGGGCCTGGACATCGAGCTCGGCGAGTTCGGGGCCGGGACCAAGGGCGACCGCATCAGGGAGTGGAACGCCCAGTTCGAGCTCTACTGCCAGGAGGTCAACAGGGACTACGCAGCCTACGACTATTGACGGGCTCGGTGGGGTGGACGTCCGGCCGCTGTTGACTGGGGCGTCGGGCGCGGATGTGATGTTGTTGCCGAAGGATAAAATGCGCATTGGATACCCAATATAATTAATGAGAGGCTATCGAGCCTCTGATGTTCCTCCAGCTTCACCGGGCGTGTGACGTGTTGTCGATGTCGCTGGGGGTACTGCTCCAGCCTGTATATATAGTGCCCTCGGACGCCGTTGGTGGAATCTCCCACCAAGGGTGAATGCGGCATCCAGGCTCAAGGCTTCGGCCGGGATTCCTGACACAGCAGCATTGTTTGTGTGTTTGTTTGTGTGTAGCCTTGGAGCCGATGGCCACCCGCATCTCTCGACACTTCACCTCGCGACCCGTGGACCGGTATCGTCCGCCACCATCGGCTTATTCCACGCCTGGACACTATGGAAAGTGATGGACGGTTACAGCGGATGGCAGGCTGTCAGGCTCGTCATTCTGGGACTGGTTTTTCTTCTCCGGGAGAGAGGTGTAGTACAACCACTAAAACGTGTCCTTCCGACGCTTGAGCCGCTGGGCCACCTTGTCATCCTCGCAGAACTGTAGCAGCCTCATCATACCTAGCTCAACCGAGACTATTGAATAGTTTTTGCTTCGGGGCTGCGGAATGTCTGTGGGACAGTTTGCTCATCAAGGTTAATGTTTTGTTCTTGCTCCCGCGGATCTCTCGGCACCTCAGACCTCAATGGCAACCTATCGTACACACCAACAATGCGATGATGGTTTTGAATGTCTTATAAATGGTGCACCCACCCATCTGTCCAACGTCAGTCTTGTGTTCTTCATCCCAGTAACAGGCGCTTCGGACTCTCGGCATCAGTTTGTCGACATCCAACAGCAGCACTTGGTGTGATGTGCGAGTACACATGTATCGATCGAAAATGCCGTCGTAATTTGCGATCCGTTCACGGGCACCGTTCGTCCGTCACCGTCGACGCATTCCACGCCTTGACACTACGGATAGTGACGGACGGCCACAGCGGATGACAGACGACGTCGTTATCCTGGCTTTCCTGTGCGATGCATGCTCGCCAGCCCTCGGAAGGAGCCACAGTCACATGCGGGATCAAGCATGGCATACAAGAACTGCGGGCGTCAAAAAACCGTCCGAATCATGCACGATTGCTGAGACATTTGATGGGCATGAGAGAAAGCACGGTTTTTATACGAGATCCAAGAAGTGAAAAAGGCCAATTTTATTTAGGATATCTTTCGTACTCAATCTCCTCGCTCATGCCTCGAAGACATATGAAAAGGTCTTAAACTGTCTTGTCTTGAACCCCCGTAACGCCATACATGTATAACATATGATACAAAAAATTACAATGATAAGAAAGGAAATAGAAACAAATGATGATATTACAACCCCAACTTAGACCCCGCGACGCTCACGGGGCTGACGAGACCGATCCGGCTCATCCTGCTAAACACACTCCCAGCCTTTCTGCGGATCTTGCCGCCGTTGCCACCAGTAGGCGTAGCAACTTCAGTAGCAGTAGTAGCCGTGGACGGGAACGAAGCGCTCTGCGCCGGAGGAGGCGGCGTGGCCAGCGTCGAGGCGCTCAGCGGACTAACCACGTCCTCGCCCTCGGCCTGGCTCTGACTCTGATGACGGCGAGGGATGTGGACGTGATCGTCGTCGTCGCTGCGCGAGGAGCCGGTGGTCATGCTCTCCATGCTGCTCCCGTCGTGCTGCATGTTCAAAC
>WIGM01000114.1:0-63403 GCA_014235935.1 Colletotrichum musicola
CCCTCCCCCGCTCTGGCGCCGTTTCTCCATTTACGCCAGACTCCGTCTAATCTCCCGCAGATTCTCCCCCCTTGCGTCATCTTTCTCTCCCCTTCCAACGAAATAGGTCGACGCGTCGAGTTACGTAGGCAGGACACTCAAAACGGCGTTGGACCAAGACAGCAATACCCCGTAAGCACCACAAAACCCATGTCCAGGTTCACCGGTTTGCCTAATGGAACCCCCTCGATGTCTCTCTGTTCCTCCCCTTGAGCATCAAAACGCCCATCAGGGTCCGAAAGTCTCGACCACCGGTCGACTCAGAGAAACAAGCAAAAATGAATAGTCTTTCGTGACAGCAGCAACCAAGAGGACCATTTACCGGCCGGCAATACATCGACGCCACGACCCTCTCAACGCTCCCCCCGTCCGTGCCCCGTTCCCGAAGCCATCCCCCGGCCCGGGCGATCCAGTCCCGCAAGGTCAGAGCGCGCCGGAACGCCAGCGGGCAAAATACTCAACGCCGCGCGTTCGAAGTAGACCGTCTCCGCCCTACTCAGGTAAGAACAAAATCAAACCAGAGAAACCAAACCAGAGAAGAGACGCCACAGCTTCTGTCCACATACACTTGCGATATCTCCCCGCCTCCCCCTAATCTACATGCTTCAGAGTTCCATATAGTCCGAACACCCGCGAGCCCCACAAGTGGAACGTACGAACGACCGGCCGAAAACCCTCCGTTTCCGCCGTCCCGGTCCCTGGCCCCCCCGGAACCCCACATTCGTCTCTTCCCCTTGATCCCCGGCGAGTCCATCAGGGTTGCGCTTTTTTCCCTTCCGGTAATTCATCTGAAGTCGTCCCTTTCGGGTAAACACCTGTGGAGAGGGTATGATCTCTTCCACGCTGGAAAGGCTCCGATGGACACACGACCTAACCCCACTTGTGGTCCATGATCTGTCTCCTCCCACAGTCGTTCGCCACGGTCCCCCTATCCGCATTTGCTGTGCTGTGTCTCCCTCATACAAAAATCCAACTCAGATGGCGCCATCAGCCGCGTGATCCCGCCCCTCCGCCGCGAACCCCCAATGGATTCAACTTGGTGTCTGCGGTGCACCAGCTCTCTCGCGCGTCCCGGTCCTTGTGTCTCTGTCCCATCTCACCCTCTGAATCCCTCATCCCTCTCTTTCTCTTCCCACTCCGTCATTTGCGTGTGACAGCACTGCAAATTCCGCCCCCAGTCACATAGTAGGACAAGGGGGCTCCCATGGTCTTGGACGCTCACATCATCCCTCCTCATCCTCACATATCACAGAGCTAGCAAGGAGCAACAATATACCTAAGGAGCACGAACTTTTTTGATAACAACTCACCTCTCACGGACGACTATTGCTGCTGCTACCGCGGCTCCTGTCCTGTCCTGTGTGCTGTTCTCAAAGTGTTGCGTGTTGCTAACTTCGGGGGTCCCGCCTTCGTCGATCCCGTGAGATGGACGGCATATTGTATCATATCACGTATGACAACAACGAACAAAGTGACAGCATAGCAAAAAAGAAAAAGAAGCCAAGGCCGGCAATACAGTGCCCCAGGGCCGCTTTTGCGTTTTCATGCAACTGGCTCGTCTCGAGACCGGACCTGCATGTTCGGATTCTTCAACAAACGCCCCCCCTCTTACCTACCCACCTTACATGCCTGGTAACGTGGAAAAGCAAACACATATCTTCCATGCGCGCTGACTATCTGACTCTGACCTTCGATAGACGAACGCCAGTCCTGATGTGGGCGATAAATCATCCGCGTTCGAGCCTGGGGTGATGGTAGTAGTGGCAATATAGTATCACGGCATTACTAGGGAGTGACTTTGCGAATACATCGTCCTCTTCGTCCATGAACACAGCATCTACTTCGCGTCTACATCCGCTACGACAACCCCCTCGAGCTAGCTATCTCCATACACAGCTAAACCCCATCTGTGCCTCTATCAGATCATCACGAACCCCCTGACCTTCCATCGACAAGGCAGGCCAACCATGCCCCTCGCCCTTCCTCCCTTCCCCGGCTCTCGACGGCAACTCACATCGGACAACGCACACAAATCTCACTTCTGAACCCCACACTGAGCACACCAACACGGCCCTCCTGCCGCCCCCAAACGATCCTCCGTCCATATTCCCACGTGAAAAAAGGAACCCGGCCGTCTTGTGTAAACGGCGCGTGTTTCCAACATCCATCGTCCAGGACCCCGGCGGAGTTATCCGTGGCGCGGACGGTCGGACGGCGGGCGGACGGGCGACCCATGTGCCGAACGACGGGGGTTAGTGCTGGCCCTCCCTCACTGACCATCTCCCCCCCCCCATGTCCAATAAACCTCCGCCCCCCTGTCTCCGAAATCACAAGTTCCCAGCAGGCCAAGGTGAGCAGTCAGGTGTAACCTCTCACCGACATGCGACTCCCACCGCCCTTCGTGCCTCCGCGCATGGCTGGCTTCGCTCTCTGCCTCGCTCTCACCGCACCTGACTCACCTCGAGAGGCAGCCGAGGACGCCCCGTGCCACCAACTATCGGTTCTGCCTGGCCGTATGTCTTTCTTTCTGACCGCGGCCAACGCAGCAAGAGACAAGCCCCCCGGGCCCCCGCGGCGCCGCTGTGCAGCTCAACGACGACCGCTGGCCCTGCCCTGTGTAACCACGGCGGCCGGAATCTGACCAAAGCACCAGGACAGGGCCGTTCGCTAGAGAAGGACCAGCCCGCAGGGCAGGCCCCCTTGCTCCTGGACCCCCTGTCCTACCTCTGCCCTCCATCAGAACCTCCGCGGAATCAGCCATTTCGCGGCGAGGACCGTCTGCCGTTGGCGAATAGGCATGGCAGTACTCTTCTGCTGCTGCTAGCTGTTCGTTATCATCAGCACGTTATTCCTGCTGCCTGGAGGTACATGATGAGGTGCTTGGAAAAGCCCCCCGGTCATGCGTTCTCGTACGTGTAAGCCGCGGCATCACCCACGCGGCCGCGCTGTCCCGTTGAAGAAGAAATGGAAGCCAGCAGGACGCTACGAGGAAGCCCGGCGCCCTTCTCACATCAGACTTGAGTGAGGCTCTGCATTAGTAGGGAGGAGTGCAGGCGCGTATTCTCCGCTCACGCAAATCAGAGATTGCTATGCCGCCCCGGTTCCTCGCGTCGTGGCCCATGACACGCTCACGCGCGTGAGTATGGCATCTCCAGGGGGGTGCTCGAGTTATCCGTTGGTGGCTGACCGGCTGGGGGCGGGAAATTTCCCAATGATAGGAAAAACCCATGCTATCCCCCCCGAAAGGCGGTTAAGGGGGTCACCAGCACCCAGGCGGTCGGTGTCGATCGAGACCACCTCGCGATCCCGGCTCCCCCTGATGTAGCTAGAGGGGAAATGGAAATAGCAAACAGAAAATCCCTTCCTCCCAGCACCGCGTCCCGGTATCCGACTCGGATGTTGCGTGGTCTTGGCGGTAGCTGGGCGTTGAGACATCGACGACCGAACTCCGCCGTCCGTTAGTCGTTTCTGCCTTCTCCGCGTTTGCCTTTCCGGCTGGCTACAGCGACAAGACCGCTGGATACGGGGGTAGAAAGGGGGCGGGCGCGGCGGGCGTCGCGCGGCATGCTTCCGTGGGCGATCGCAGACGTGTAACGATCCGGCTGAGATGCGCTCGTGCCAAACGGCTTCGACGGCGATAAGACGGCGGTGATCAGTCCCTCTCCTGGCCCCCGCCCCCGGCTCGCATCGAACGAGTATCAGATGCGGCAATGTCTCATGGAAAGAGGCACCGGCAGCACCTCTGACATGCAACGAGCCCAACTCGGCCATAGGATGAGCAAATTCGCTGATACAGGCAGGACAAACGTCGAACAGCAAAGCGACGGGTCAAATCTCACCTGAGTGTGACGTGGCAGGACCTTTCTCAGCACATGGCCACTCTATCTGCTGGTCCATTTCCTTTCTGAAATTGCCTCCGTGAATAGCATCCGGCAACTGCCTCTTTGAACGTACCGTACTGATGATTCCAGGGGGTACCGTACCAGGGCCCCCTCCCCCCGGTATGGTGGTGCCCGGCCGCTTGAGGAGCAGCTCGCATATGCTCTGATGGACGAGGGAGGGGTTCGACCCCGATGTTACTTACCAGCCCTCTCTGCCTGTCTCGCAGCCACGGGCTTTGATGTCGTCGCAGCCGTCGTCGTCGTTGGTGGCATGGCGCAGAGTCGCATACGACAGCTCACAAAGCAACCATACCATGTAGAGCAATCATGAGGGGGCCATCTCCGTTCTTGCTTGCTGACATGCGTGAGGCACGGCATGGCATGGCACGGCAGCATTGCAGGGCGGAACTGAACAGGACAAGACAGCCACTTGTGCCGTGCTGCAGCAACGGACGGGATTGGACCGGGGATCTGGGCAGGAGATGTAAGTTGGCCTCAGGTGACCACCAGAAAGGAGCACGCATAATCCTTAGAAGAACCATCGTCTCTCGATCCTCTGCTCTCGTAGCCCTCACAGAGAGCCATTTTCGTCGACACGAGACGCGGGGGCCATGCGGGCAGGCTCTACCTGCCAAGGGCCAGGTAAGTCTGAGGAGCTGACAGCTCACGTCGTACAACCAGAGCCAAAAGGAACGCGTGATTCGGTGAGGATTCCGTTCGTGTCCGCCTCACCGACAAGACCACACAGCTGAACCGCGAGAACCTGCCCTTTCTCTTCATATCTCTCTCTCTGTACCTGTCTATCCATACTTCTGGACTGCTACTGGTCGGTGAGCGACAGCATCTAAAGCAACGAAGGAAAGAAAGGGGGCGGCATTTTCTGCCCAGGCGGCAACGGTCTGCGGCATGCACCCGAAAAAAGGAAGGAGCGAGATCGATAGCGTAGTCAGCAGGAAAGATCTCGTGACGCCTCGAGTACAGCTGCAAGCTGCACGGCGTGAAGAAAGCAGTAAGGCGGAGGATTGAGAGACCGGTAGGGTGGCAGGGCAGACACGGAGAAAGAGAGGTTGTCGTCTGTACGGTCGGTGAGCATGGGTACAACGGGTACGGCACAGCAGCGGGGGAGGAGGTACGAACGAAAACCGATTCGTACACGACGAGGTGACGACGACGATGTCTTCACTTGGTGGTTGTCTGAGGAGAGCCTGGGTTGGCTGCTTCGCTGCAACTCAAGGACTCAGCCAGTTCAGCCCAGCCCGGCCCAGCCCGGCCCCAGGCTCAGCCCCGGTACAGATCAGATCAGCCTAGAGAAAGAGATAGGCCGTAGAGGTAGGTAGTCACTCTGGGCCGCCTTTCGCTGCAAACAGCCGGCGCATCGCATAGACAGCAGCAGCCCGAGCCACGATGAGACGCGTCGAAGGCAACGGGCAACCACCGGCGGCGGCAACGCTGCTGCGACCGCTTTGGGATTGCTGCACGTCTCTCCCCAAGACTGACGGGCGTAGCAGCATGTCTTTCGACGTCGACAGGCTCCGGGGGCCGGCGGAGAGAGATGCAACGAACACACCCCCTTTCTCTGTCCGTCCGCCTGCTTGGATGCCTACCTCCTCACAAAAAGGCAGTTCGCCATTGCCATTGCTTCTTCATTGCGAACGAGAAGGACTCGGGGCAATGTGACACGTCGCATAGGCGGCAAAGGCTTGGTTTTGCCAGCGAAGCAGCGTTCGCAAGGAGGGGGGGCCGGGCCGGGTGTGGTGGAGGGTGTGTGCTAGAAATGGCGCGAGCCGAGTACCGATCTCCCGTTCTGCGTGTCTCTCACTCGAACGCTGGAGGCGAGAGACCCTGTCCTGTCACCCTCCCACCCATCAGATTGCCCCTTTCAGGCACAACAGGAAAGGGAAGGTTGCGGCGGGCAGCAGCGGCGCTGAACACCTCGTAGGTCGTGCCGGAGCATGGGCGGGGGAGGCGACCTATGGCGAAAGGAAAAATTGGATGCTAACGCCGTGTGGCGATTAGTGAGACGTGAGAGATAGATGGTGTAGTTGACGACTTACCCGGGCGCCAGCGCTGTGTAGTGAGTGCTATTGGTGTGGGGAGCTTGGGTTTCGTGGTGGCGGGAGCGGCCGCGAAGGAGGGGTTCAGATGGATTGATGGACGGTGGAGGAAGGTTGGAAGGTTGGACCTGTGTGTGTGTGTGATGTGTATGGTGTAGGTTGAGAGGCGTGACGTGAAGCCATCGTGAGAATTACCACTCGGCGCCACGGGGCGGTCGTGTTGAAGGCGGGTCCATTTTAGGGCCGGCACCTTCCATTCGGCGGTCCAGCCCGGCGACCGGCCGTCCCGACGCAAAGACGGAAGGAAGGAAGGAAGGGAACCTGGGAAGGACCGATCCTCCCCCCAAAAAAAAACCAAAACATGTCAGCGCAGAGGGCAACAACAGCACAGCTGAGACCAAGGAGGCAGGGAACCTTCTTTTTCTTACAAATTTTCTATTTCTTGCTTCTCGGAGGATTGAGGATTGATAGGATCTAACACCCGTCCCAAAAAGAAGTGGCAAGATAACAACAGTAGTAACAGTACCTAGTGCACCTACCTAAACATGTAGACGGACAGAAGAAACGGTGGCGTCAGGGTTCTTCCGTAACGCATCAATTTTGGCTTTGGACGGCGGACGCCACAAGACATTGGACGGAAGGAACTAATACTTCAGAAGGAACACTACTCGCACTTCAGAAGGAACTAATAACTTCAGCACCACATTTCATAACGAAACCAGAGCAATGCAACACTTTAAGCAGGCGTTAAAGTGTCGCATTTCTCTACGGGCAGCATCCATCCCATAATCTTCAGACCACGCAGCTAGTAGCTACACTAGAGCCCGGCGTTTGAGGCTTTGATTGATTGAACCCTCGATCGTACGGTTCCCGGGCGCATGCCATTTCCACCACCCGGGCATGACATGCATACAGACAATCAAATAACAGAGAGTATGGGCAGTATGGGTAGCAGTAGCAGCAGCAGCAATAGCACGTGCGCAGTGCGTGCACCTCCTCCATCTCGGAGAATCTTCCTCACTGCTCGGTCTCTCATCCCATTTCGTGATGCAGAAACATGGCGCCGCTCCGCGAATGAAGCACCGGAGCGAGAGTGGCATGCGTCCGTCCCGAACGTAGTCGCGCAGCATGTCGTCGAACTGCGGGGAGCTCATGTGAGGCGCGTCAGATGCGGGCCAAAAAAAGGCACGAACGGTAGTTGCTTAACCTGGGAACCAATGTGCCTCGAGGGTTGGTTACACAACAACATGGATGATGATGTGTGCGGGAATGTAACTACACTGCCGCTGCTCCTGCTGTGTCTGCTTCCTTCGGAGACTCACGAGACACACCATCACTTCATCTTATCTCATCTCATCTCATCGCTTAGCTTCGCTGGCGAGTAATGTAATACCAGCAGAGCAGAGTAAGCCGCAGCAGAAAGCGTCCGAGTTTTGGGGGCCGCCGCAAAAAGATCAAGACGTGTGAATGGTGGATGACTACTCAGCAAGCAGCATCACGTCCAGAAAAAGATCATCACTAATACACCACGCACGTACACATCACCAGGGTAAGGGTGGCTGGCAGATAAACGGCGTCCGGAACCCTCGGCCGCCCACCGCGCTCACTCTCTCCACCATCCTCAAACACTGCCCGCCTACCGCTTTCAGCCCCGTCAAAGAGAGTAAAGGAAGCAGCCCTCGTGTGTCGTGTCGTGCCGTGTGTTGGGCGGAGCCAGAAAAGATGATGAAGGTGGATTGCCGAGTGGGGGCGAACATGGGGAATTTTCGATTCCCACAAACCGCAGGGGAACGAGAGGGTGGGAAAAATAAAAATAAAAACGAACAAATAATTTATCGAGATACGGATGGATATTCGAAGGGGGCCAGGGGAAGGGAACACGCACAAGAAAACACCCAAAATACACACCAACGGGAATCCCGAGCGAGAGGGCCGCCCTTGCGGAGTGATCTGCGCGCAGCCGACCGGGATCCGGCCCCGGGGCACTGAGGGTTCACCGAAAAGCTCGAGGTCCCGCGGTCCTCTGCCCCTCTGGGACCTGAATGGAAGGGCAAGCCGGCCTTCTAGAAGAACCAGAGAAGTTCTGGTTTGGATGGCGTGCTCCCGTTTGATAGCCGCCGGGGTTGGAGGGGCACATCGCAACGGGGCTCAGGCTCAGCTCAGGGCAAGCGAGCCATGAAAAGGGAACACGAGACGGGGATGTCCCCGGGACAAGCGCCGGAACCTCGCGGCTGGTGCTTTGATCTCCTCTCAATGCGCGTGAAAGTCCACGGCCTGGCGCGGAAAGGGTACGCGGAGAGGCGCGGCTAAGCCTTGTTGTTTGGTCCAGTTTGGCCCGAGTCAGTCGGACGGGACACGAAGCAAGCCTTTCGTGGCTTCCGAGCCCTCATGCTTCGTACATGCATGTCCTTAACGCGCCTTTGATATTGATTGCCTGGTTAGCTGAAAGCCTGAGAGAGTGAAAGGTAATGCTGAGTTGCGCCGAGTTCTCATTGCGATCGCTAGAGGGGGCACTCAACTTGAGACGCGCGCAGACGCCAGCCGCAACCTATTCCTGGACTGCGAGCAGCAGCAGGTGCTACACAACTACCGGCATCGTGGATCTCGAGCCGCGATGATCCAATTTATTCGCGGAAGTTTCGTCGCTGTGTATCCGTCTTGACGGCAACGCCGCGCGCCAGACAATGAAAACGGATGGGTCGGAATGCGGGGTTGGACGAGGGGGTTTCGAGAGGCGATTGGAGATGAGAAGCTTTGATGGCGATGATAATAATCAAACAATGGGAAACACCACCGCCAACTGGTTGTCGTTCGCGATAATGCCAGGCGGGACGATGCAGATCGGCAGAGTGACAGACAACCGGTTTGACGCGATGAAACCCGGGGTCAGTCAAGAAGGCACGGCCTCTTCCCCTGAAATGAACGACAAAAGAAGGCCGACAGGAGTTACCGCGGAGTAATAAACACAATGAACGAGACGGGACAATGGATCGGCCACGGCTCGACAACCGACGATGACAATGGGATTCATCCCCACAACCCGGTAGGTCCTCATTCACGACCGATGATGAATGTGTGAGAGAGAAGAAAAGGAAGGCCTGCGCGCCGTGCCACCCATGCCCAAACGCAAAATGATGTGCAGTCAAAGGCATGCCCAAGCATCAGGCCCCGTGTCTAGGGGTGCGATGCCATGGTTCCTGGAAAAGGTGGTTCGATAGGTTGCTTGTCTGCTTGCTTTGCTTGCTCGCTTGCTTTTGACAGACAAACCGGACCGGACTTACACGGGGTTGATGTAGCAAGGGCCGGCGAGCCTTCTGACAGGCTGGAGCTTCATCCCGCGTCCTAATCAGGCAAGTAAGTTCGCTGTAAGTCTTGCGTCCACTCACTAAGCGCCATCTCACTCTCACTCCCACTCTCAGTGGAGGTTCTGCTCACTCAACTCATTCCCTCTTCCCCGGACTCATCCCGCGGGGGGGGCCCAGGAGATCTGGGAAAGAAGCAAAGAAAGAGAAAGCGATGGGCGGATGAGGTGATGCAGCGAAATGCAGCCCAGCTCAGTCATTTTGCCGTGGTGTAGTTATCCCCCCTCTCTCTCTCATCCCGTCCCCGTCCCCATCCCCTCCACCCCCAGGGGGCGATCTTCGTCCCTCTGATTCGTTTTCATTTTATTTTTCGACTACCCGCGTTCTCCGTGAGGGATATGCAGTCGACATCCTTCCCATCCCCATCGTCGTTATCTCGTGGCCCCTTGACCCCATCTCGGCCCCCAAGGCTCAGGCAAGGTAGCTGGCATGCTGTCCTCGCCGAGGGGCTTGCGTGATGATTACGTCTCCGTCGCAGACACATGCGACGAGAGCCTGCAGCCGGCCTGGGTGGCACAGCGTCGACAGGCGAAGGTTCCGAATGGTTGAGCCGTCCATCCGCGCGCGGATGCAGCGACGAGTGACAGCCATCATGTGGATGTGCGTGCAGGTGAGGGATGAGGAACATGCTGCCCTGCCTGCCACTCAGTCAATCAGTCGGTCTGTACCGAGTTGGTCCAACGACTTTCGATGTGCGACGCCTCCTGGCGCCATCCATCGCGACCGCCGTTCGGCTGTGGTTGCTGCCATGATTCGATTGCGATGTGACAGCAGCAACTTAGCCGTGACCGCCAGTCAACCTGCATCCCCTCTACTATCTAGCCCTCCAATCCCAACTAAGCACCATGCGGGCCCTCCCGCGAGGTCGGATTCGCGTCCCCCGCGCGCAGCTCAGAGACTGCGAGGGATGGGCACGTGTGCCTGCGCGTGCATCGCATCGTGTGTGTCGTGTGGGCACGGGTGGTATTGGGATTGGGGGATTGGAGATTGAGCATTGGGGTTTTAGAATTGGGATAGGCGTCTCTGCGCATGTATGCGTGCGTTGGTCAAACGAAATAAATGACTGCGGAGGACGATGGCGAGCGAGAGTAGCGCCGCGGCACATCGCTTCGCATCACATCGCATCGCATGACACAGTGTATCCGTCTTTTTGCCTGTCTGTATATCTGTGTCCCTGCCTGTACCGACATTGGCCGGACAGGTACTCCGTACAGAGCGAAAATGGACGAGGGGAGACGGACGAAAGGGATCGTGAGATTGCCGCGTCATGTATTCTGTATCGCGCCCATGCCGCAGGCTCCCGTCAATGTATAGAGCGAGCTACAGAGTATAGGCAGCCAGCTAGCAATGCGCATGCGAGCAGCGAGCAGCACGCATGCTCATCGTTCGATGTTGTTGGTTTTTAGTGAGGCTCGGTTCCCTTCTCTCTCCCTTGCTGCTGGGAACGGGGTGTGGTGGGGGTAGGAATGAAGAAAGACAGACAGGCAGGCAGGCAGGCAGGCAGGCAAGACAACCCAGCAGAAACGGGATGATGCAAGTCATCGCCCGAATCATCTGGTCTGCCGTGCCCTGTCTTGTCTTGTCTTGTCTTGTTCTATTCTGCCTTGCCCCGGCTTGTCTGTCTGTCTTGTCTTGTCTCGAGTTGTCCGCCCGGGCCCTGGGCTGCCCTGCAGCAAAGCAAACGTGATGGGCAAAGAATATATGCCTCGAACGGGATAACAGAACCCATCCAGGACCTCGTTGGTATGAGCTACAGGCAGCGAAGTGATAGAAATGCGAATGATGCAAGACGAGGCATTCTGCAGCGTCCAATGGTGCCAGCTATTCTGATGCAACGGGTTGATTGACACGCAGGGAGCCAGAGACACACACACACACACGCACACCGCAACGAAACGTAGCCAGGCTGCGTACCTCTCGGACCGTCAGTAATAAGAGAGGGCAATTAGGTCGGTTGGCATGTAGTTGGGTCGTTGTTTCGTTGTCCTCGGGCAATTCCTCCGTGGCCGCCCAGTCTCACGTTTCGTTCGACTCTGAACCACCTCTTGGACTCCAAATCGGCCCGCTCGAAACGCCCAGACGGAGCCGAGTTGCAGCAACATCAGACTGTTTAGAGTCAGCTGACGGAAATTGAGATTGTCCACCCGACTTGCAGCAAGCACACAGAAGTCGTCAGTACCGAGCAATCTTCCTCTGAACCAGGAAACAGGTTGTGGAATGCAGTCGCGCCGCACAATTGCTTCTCGACCCAAGTGATCGGCAACCCGACGTGGTGACGAGGGAGTGGGACAAAGACGGATTCACTCTCTGGCCCTTGTTGGTTCCCTCGCTAGAGTGCTATTCAGCGTGGGGAACCAACAAACAAACCGTCAACAAATCCACCCAACAGAGGAGAAAAGAGACATCCCGTCTCGTCACATCTCGAGAACGTTTACGGATGGATACGTACAAGCCATCCAGTGAAACGAGGATTCCGGGGGGGGCGCGGGAAGAGGAAGAAAAATTACAGAGAAAAAAGAAAGACGGTCTTGGCTTTTGCAACGCCGCATGCCAAAAGTGCCTCTATCCCTACCCCCAGACTGTACTTCCGCCCAAAGTATGGTCAGGGGTATTGGCAATCCAATTCGCGTTCCATGTACAGCGGGATGCCAAAATAGCGTGAAAACGAGGCGGACGTACTCATCGTTTGCTTAGCTCCCGTCCTCGTCCTCTTGACTGGGGTCGAAATACGGATAGTGAGTGTGTTGTATTTTTGTTTCTCGCAAACAAAAAATTGAGTGTGTGCGGATGTGGTGCGGCTGCGGCTAACAATACGAGACCAACCGGGGCGTCATTGGTCTGCTTAATCGCACGCACACGCTGTTTTTCTCTCTTGCCTCTTGTTTCCAAGACAGATGCAAGGTAGGGCAGGGCAGGGTACGACATATTCCTTGTCTCGCATGGTCCGGAAACGAGTGGTGGCAACGGCCAGGAAAAATCTGCTCGCGTCAAAAACCCGTTGACGCAGATGCGTCAGAGTCAAGAGGCCAGAGGTGCGAACAGCGGTAACAGTTCTGACTTCTTGACATGAGCATCAATCAAGCCCCCGCTGTGCTGTGCTGTGCTGAGCTAGCTGTGCTCTCTGTGTGAGTGGCAGGCAGCGCAAGCGAGAAGGGGCCAGCTGAGCGGCCTGCAACACGGCTTGGCTCTTAGCACAACCCCAAAAGCCTTGGTACGGCAAGTCGGCATCGTGAAGTGAGGAACGCATGTCTGGCTCTCCGATGCGCGCAACCAGCCAGCAAGATGACAGCATGGCTGAACATCAAGGCGTCAGACGAGCAACCACACCCCCCCCAGCCTCCAGCCTCCAGCATCCAGCATCCAGCATCCAGGGCAGGGCAGGGCAAGAGGCATACGTTGACGGGCTTGACAAGCAAGCGAGTCTCGGGTCCGTCGCTTGTTGGCTTGCCGTCTCCGCGGTCGTTGGCGGGGGCCACTTTGGACTGCACCAGCACGGGTTTATGCTCCTTGCCTCTCTCTGGCTTCCGCTTTGCGGTTCTCATCGCCGTTGATCTTGGCAACGGGCGGATGAAACGGGCTTGTCTCCAGCTTGGGTTGGTGTTGCTAGTCCCCAGTCTGCAAATTGTCCGATGAATGGATACCATCAGGTAGGCGGCGCAGGGCATACAAAGTATACCTTGAGAGTGCTCTGCTCAATACGTGTACAACTGGAGAGGAAGACTGGAGCCCTGGGAGACTGACTGCAGCTGGAAACAACGGCTTCCCGGGCGGGTTTGCGCAACTGGAGCCTGCCAGAGAGGCCTGCCCCCGGTCTCCCTCTCTTTCTGCGTGTGTCCGTACCCCAGTGTATGGGTGTCTGATCCGAATGCCAAGGTACCAAGGGATGGTCGAGGTACTGTACTTTGTTGGTTCCATTGGCGACGGACAAGACTGGTTGATGAGATAGAGGTTGTGTGTGTGCGTGTGTATGAGTGTGTGTATCGTATCCGCGGATTTGGGCGCAACTCCATCTTTCTAGGCTCCAGCATTTCGATGAATGCGACTGGTAGATTTCCCCGGCGGCACGCATGCAGACACAAAGCCTGGCAACTTCCGAGTACCTGTGCTTCTTCTACTCCAAATCCCAGGGGGCGGGCACGTGTGCCTTACGTATGTGTATGTCTTGTCATTCTTGCCTCTCATCCCCCACAGATACTCGAACAGGGACCTTTCTTTTTTTCCCCCGATGGAAAAGGGGCCTTGAGAAGAATGGATGGCAAATTAATGGCCACAAAAACAATTTTGCGTCTTGTTGTTGAAGGTCAGACTCGGCCCAGCCAACCCTAAATTAGGATGGGGCATGCGCCGAGCCGCAAATGTGTTCCTCGCAATGGACGAATGCGACAGAGGAGATGAGGATATGTGTTCAGCGCTCTCTCGTCTCGCTAGCTGGACCGTCGCCCCTCTTCGACTCTTTTCGTGGTGGCATCCCCTTCGACCGTCCCGGCTCGCCCGGTATCGTGAAGCCCGAACGGCCATGCAGCTGGCTGGCTGCCGCACCGGCCGGACCACAAAGCA
Organism: Colletotrichum musicola; assembly: GCA_014235935.1. Taxonomy (NCBI): domain Eukaryota; kingdom Fungi; phylum Ascomycota; class Sordariomycetes; order Glomerellales; family Glomerellaceae; genus Colletotrichum; species Colletotrichum musicola. Next base: position 13,894 of record WIGM01000114.1, read on the forward strand.
TGCCAGCAGGGGGAATCTGGAGCGGTCCAGAGACGACGTGTGATGAGCGACGAACCCCTCCACCAAGCGACGGCCGCGCCATTTTCTCGCAACATCGTGGCCCGGCTCGTGCCTCAACCGGCCCAGTCCAGTCCTTTGCTGACTGACTGACACCTTCCTCCTTGTACCTGTGCATGAGCCTGAGCCTGAGCCTGAGCCTGAACCTGAGCCCGAGCCAGAGTCTGAGCCTGAGCCTCTCTACTTTTGCTGTCTGCGCTCGCGGTGCAACGGTTCAAGGTGCTCCGGGGTTGTTTGGGACAGCCCCTCGTGACCCCCATTTTGGCGTCTCTTCTGATAGGTACAGCATCTGTCTGTCTGTAGGGAACCTTGTCTTTGGCTCGCTCTCCTAGGGGCCCTGACGGATCCAACGGTCAACCTCGAGGAGCAACTTCGGCGGTGCCGTCGTAGGGCGTTCGGCTTTGCTGCCCTCTTCGACCCTCGCAACCTCGCCGTAGCGTCGCTCGACCTTCGAACCGGCTTCGAGAAAACTACGTCACGCCAGGGGGCCGGTAGCCCAATAAGCAGCCCAACTTCACGTCGTCTTGCTGTCCACCCCGGCCTTCAATCCCGGCCCTGCGGTGCCACCGCGTGCCATTTCACACTCACCAGTCACCCAGCTCTCTTCTTGCTCGGTCGCCGTTGTCGATAATCGTACAGCCGCCCGTCCGCCTCTTCCACTCGAGATCGGCGCGCGAGAGGAGCCCACAGATCTCACCCGTGTCAACCCACCCAGCGGATACCTCACCTCACCTGCTACTAGTGTACAACGGACATAGTAGTGTACGGTACAATCCCCATGTCTCCCCCCCCCCCCCCCGGTCTCGTACCTGACCGAGGTGACCCTTTGTCTCGGCGCCAAAGAGGGTAGGCAAGGACAGAGCCGTTTACCGCCCTCGACCCGCACGCCTGGGCGAGCGACCTCGTTGCAATTGAGAAGCAGGAAAGGGGGGTGGCCTCGTCCATGAGACAATGCCCAACTGCCCTCTGCAATTTGCTGTCCTTCCTGACTCTGACTCCTAGTCCGCGGCGCTCAGGGTTATTCACCACTCACTGGGGGCCCGGTTGGCGGGCGGATCATTAGGGGTCGTTTCGGCCGATTGGCGTTTTAATATTTCCCCCACCTTCGTCGGTAAGCGACCGACGTGAAGTGGGCGTTGCTGCAGTGTATGACTTTGTAGGGGACGGCGGTTGTCGGCTCACAGAAAGGTAGAGAGAGAGAAAGAGAGTTAGTTGCAACTGCAGCTCATCCCACCAGACCAAGGTCCGCTCTTCTTCCGCACGTTCATCTCATCAGCATCGGCTACCGGTCTTGTTGTGCTGCAGACATTCGCCGCTTGTCATGTCATGCTATGTGCCATGACTTACATGAAGCTGGGTTTGGTTGCATGACGCTGCCAGACGGCTCTTGTACGCCACGCCCGCGTCAGATTGCTCGCTAGCCCAGAGAGACGGGGGTCCTCGCTGCAAGCATTTCGCGATTTTACCCACAAACGGGTCATGGAGTTGAATAGGTAGTTGACGCTCCACGCCTCTTCACCGACGAGAAAAATTGCCGCAAGCCCAGCGTTTCTCGCGAATGACCCAGCCGCCCCGATATCTTGGGTCCGGGAACCACATGATGCGTGTTGCGTCGTTCGCGTTATCAAAAGTCGGTGTGATGCACCTGTCCTTGGCCACCCAGACAGAAGTCTACCTGAAGAATTCCCACGTTCCTCGACGACGACACCCCTGGTCGCATGTGGTTTCTTTAGAGCAGGCCCCCGGGCCAATGCCCGCACCAGATGGCACGTCTCGCATGGTAGTTTAGCGCTTCGTCTTTCCCGTCCGCTACTTCTTTGGCCCGGGCTTCGGTTGGCTGAGGAAGTCGTGAAGCAAGCAGGCAAAACGCAGCCATGAATGGAGGTACGGCCATACCTGCACTAGTAGTATAGACAGATAGCAATGGAGGACGAAGATGGCGGAGCCGGCGCAGTCATCTGCCATGAGCCACCGCGGCGAGGTTTCGTTGGTCGTCAACGTTGCAGCTCGGCCAGCGTGTCTCTCTCTGATTGTCGCATCGCATCGCGTCAGGGCACGGCAACCAAGATGTCCCTCCGGACAGGCCAGTAGCGCAGTGGACGAACGACAGCAGCGCATCAGAAACAGCAGATTTGCTGCAAGATGTGTGTACCCGCCCTCGCAGGAGTCATTGAGCGCCAGTCGGCCAATCCCGTCTGCTCAGGTGACGCCTCGAGGGCACCGATGATGCGGAGTTGCGTGTTGGACAAGGGGCCCGTCGACAGGGCTGCATCTCAAGGTCCCCAGATGTGATGCTGCTGCAGTAGCAGCTTTGGTTGCTGGTGCTTGAACGGAGCTGGTATTACTGACGCAACCCGCGGCCACCCAACCTCGTCGTCGTCCCAAAAGGTCCTACTCGTCTCGCCTTGTTAGCGCAGGGGAGCTTACTCCAACGTGCCTCTCTGCGCCCCGCAAGGGATTTTTTGTGCGGAGTCGGTCAAGCAGCCATGAAAAAGGGGAGGGAGAGAGGGGGCACTTACACGCCGCAACGCCAGAAGACCAGACCGGACGACAGGGTGTCAGTCATGTTGACGGGAACGCTCAAGTCTCATGCCCACTCATCCTGCCGCTTGCCGAATGCTCGACATCCTCTCGTATGTGTTGCTCTCAATACGCGGCAGACAATGTCCAGTCTGAACTTGGCTGGTTTCGCTGGGCGGGCCAGGTGCAGGTGGACTGGAATTCGAATGCCTCGAGCAAGACGGCGAGGAAGGCCAAAGTATTGGACTGTGCTGTACTCGGGGCGGTACATGTGCTTGCTGGGCTCTATCGCATCGTGCCGTTGAAACAGGAACACCGGGCTGGATATCCCCACACCCTCTGCGACTTCAGCTTCCGGCTCCATGATTCGGGGAATGTTGCTGAAGACGCACACCCAGAGCTCTTCAGATTGAATACCATAGTAGGCGACGAGCCTTTTGGATTGAATAGGTGTTTGCCGAGTCCTCGTTTTGGGTCCGAACAACCTGGCTGTAATGGGCTTTCATCCAAGTCGCCCGTAAAGCCTTGCCGTCGCAGCATTATTTCCAGGCCAAGTTGCGTGGCGGCGGACCAAGACACAGCACGCAAGCCGAGCACGGAAAGGGCAGAAATGACGACTGTCCCACTATCGACACCTTCTCGTCTTTTCGCCTCCCCAGATGGCCACGGCGTTGGCGCCGCGTTCGCGGACAGCCGGGTGGGCAGCCAGCTTCTGCTGATCAGCCTTGCTAACGACTCTCCGGCACGTTCTCTTTTCACGGCAAGTGTGGCTTGAATGGCTGTTGTCAATCAGAGCCCCGACGAGGAGCGTAAGCGTTATCGCCATGTACGAATGCGAGAGCCGGACAAAAAAGAACCAAGAGCGGGTATGACGGCGGTGAGACGCCTAGGAATAGGAAGGCCGAACGCGCGAGAGAAGGCGAGGTCTGACGTGACCCCTTCTCGCAGAGATTAACACCGTCTTATTCCTCACTCCCGTCTCATTTCCAATGTCTGAGGGACGGGGCATTATAACAGGCCAAGCGAAGTAGCTTTCCCCATTTCCGGTGTCTCTGTGCGATGCTACTTACCCCACAACTTGCTTTCCCACGGTTCCCGGTACATGCGGCGCATGATAGTGTATGGCCGGCGGCGGCGGGACTGGGACTGTACGAGAAGCCACCGAGGCTTTGGATGCGGCGTTGAAAACCCCCTTGATGTGAACAACAAAACCCAAACGGGCATGCCACTCTGTCTCGGGGGTGCAACGTCGGGTCCAGCTCGCTCCAGAATTACTGCAAATATGCGCCAACCAACGGATTGGCATGCTCAAAATCCACCTCGGTTGTTTGGTGGTGTTGTTGTTATTGTTATTGTTGTCGTCGTCGTCCTTGGGCCCAGTCAATGCTTCCTAGCCGAGGAGCAGCGTTTTTGCCTGCTAGATGATTTCGCACTTGATGTCAGCCTGCTGCTGCCGCTGCCACGTCACACTCGATGTCCGCAATGTCTCGGGAGGTCGAGGATGGAGGATCATGGCAGTGTAGGGCAACCAGTGTCTCGGGGCGTACTGCATGCGTGCATTGGGTAAAATTGCTGCGCTTCCTCCTCGTCTTTTCTGGTGGTTCTCTTCAAGGTTATTTTGGGGCTCAGCTTTTTCCGGCCGGCCTTTCTCTTCTCTTGCGTGTGGAAACCCACCCGATCCCACGGCGGCCGGGCGACGGGCAACGGGCCTCTAGACGTATGGGTCTCTCACTCATTACGGAGCCAAGATGGAGAGATTGATTGCGCGCCCGAGGGAGAGAGATGGTCCCGGGGGAACGGATGCGTTGCTGCATCTAAAATTACCCCCCTGTCGCAGCCCCTCGAGCGGCATGATGCTGCTAAGTTGGCGCATAGAAGAGGGATTCCTGGTTCTGTCGACGAGGAAAACAAAACTCGTGAGTCACCAAAGGAATGGAGGCTGATGTGGAGGCCACCAAGCCGTCTCGTTCGGTCCTTTCCATGCCTAGGTACGGGCTACGGCACGTCTGTCGAGATTCTTGCATCCTCGACGTATTTTGACGGCCAGATCCAGCCGGGGCGTACGTGGTGGCCGCATACGTGCTATGTAAGTGTGATGATATCCGTAGGAAACATCGTTGCAGTCCCTCCTCAGAAACATCTTCGGGAGGAAAAAGCGACGGTAGAGAGTGCGACTCTGCTGCTGCAGTGGGCACGGCTCCGCCAGACTGAGGCATTGTCGCAGACGCAGAGAGAGGGACTCGAAGACACCACGAGACGACCCAGCAAAACTATAATAACCCACTTGTGTTGCATCCTGTGGCAGTAGCGTGTGGCTGATCATCGCCGGCCGTGGCACACGTCGCGGGCAAGCTGGAAACGCACCGGCAAGAAATGAGAAAGGGCCCTGATCATCCTCCAGCGGGATGCGAACGCTACGCCGTTTGATTGGCAATTCTTTCCTTTCGAATCAAGCCCGGGAGTGCCATCCAGGACCAATATAGCAATGAGTTGTCGTCGACGAGTTCCCTGTCTTGCCCCGTTGAGAGACGGTGAGACCTGATCAACAGAGCCGCTCCAGGGCCCGGCCAGGGGTGTCATCTTGTTTGGAGGTTGTCAAGCGGTTTCTCGGGCTGTGCCAATTGGTGTGTAGGCCGTGCCAGCCACACAGCCTCCGAAGACAGGCGCCGCCCCCATGGGATTCCACCGATCAACATGGGATTATGGACGCGTTACGGAATCCCGATAGCAGATCGCTGTGCGGAACAGGGAAGAAAAAGAGAACAGCTGCGGTAGGTTGTGGTGTTTTCCGCCGTATATTTCGACAATGACATGTGGTCTTGAGCATCCGGCCTGTATTGCAAGGTAGCACACAGTAGATACCCCCGGTGGAATCAATGCTGTGGCCTGACGATTTCCAAGTACCTTCCTTGATCATTGATGGCATCTCGGTAAGTTTTGGAGCAAGGAAACGAGGGAGGCAAATCAAAAGCTGCTAATGCTGATGTAATGAGGCCCCAGGAAATGAGCATTTCGCCCAACGTCCCCGAGGACCGTGAGACGGGTCGGTCGCTGGTTGCGGCGGTTTCGGGGGGGGGGGGGGGGGGGCAATCCCTGTTGTCAGGGCTGCTGATATCCACCCGGCACGACGGTTGGTGACGGGATCATGGATGAAGCGCTGGAGCCCAGTTGGCCACAACGGTGTCATCGTCACGGTGGAGGACTGATGAAAGCGTTCTGACGTGTGTATGGCTGGTTTGTCTCTGGCCAAGCCAATTCCGTGCCGCTCGGGGCGAGCGAGCGAGCGGACGAACGAACGGTGTGCCTCAAAGTGGCTCCCACAACTCCAACCCACCCCAGACGTAGTAGTACAGTAGTGGCCACTGAGCCGCGACAACGACAACAGCTCGGATCCGTTCCACCAGCCGCTAGTCGGTGTCGAATGAATGTGCCGTGCTGCTCTCGCCGTATGCCTCGGGCGTGTGTGCGCGTGCGTGTTAATGTGTGCTGCTCGCGCCCCCCACGGCCGCATGCAATAACCAGCTGACCTTGACCGTCCGAGTGCGGTATCGGGTCGTGGGTAGTGTAGTTGTGTACTATGGTAGTGTAGAGAGAGTCTTCGAAGTGCAACGGAACGCAACACAAGACGTTGCGAGGCCATGCAATAGGTCAAGGTAAGTCAGTTTGCGGCGTTGGCCAACATTGGCAGACGACGGGGTCAACCAGGTACGTGGAGCAGTGATGAGCAGCCAGCAAGCGCCGATCGTGTGTCGAAACGAGCGCGTCCCCTTGCGAGCGAATGAAAGGATCAAGACGTGTATTTTGACTTTGTATCCGTAGCAGCTGGACAAAGGTTGAGGTCAGCTGGACATGCCAACAGGAAGCTCGCCGGGACGAAGCTTGAAGGTTGACGAGGATGAGCAGCACGGCAGCAGCGCGGAGGTGCGGCACACGAGGCAGGAATGGATGTGTATGGATGGGACGAGAGGAGATGACAGCGCTGCACCCAGAAGCAGAAGGCGCGAAGGTTGTGGGCACGGAGCAGCGGTGCGGTGCGGTGCTGTGCGTGTAAGGCCAGTAGGTACCTTCCCGGGTAGGTGCTACCCACTGAAGGCACCGGAGGAAAGCGCGGCGTAGCAGGAGGGCAGAGAGCGAGCAATACGTACCGACAACCTGCTCGGTACCGAACCTCGACGTCGAGCGGGCACCGCCCTGAGGTACGTGTGTTTGTCCAGTGTGTGTGGTGCCCGTGAGCTTGGGGCAGTAACTCACAGTACCTATTTGGCAGCTTCGCATACCCACAGCACAGCAGCTTCGCATACCCACAGCACAGCAGCTGTGCTGAGCTGAGATGTCCGTATTACTACCGGCCTACTTGCTTTGGTAAACTCTTACCTGCGTCTGCACTTCTAGGAACCAAGGCGGGCTGTGTACAGACGGTTGCGAAAACGGGTGTCGACGTAATGCGCCTGGGGGGCAGAGAGAAATGGAGAAAAAAAACCAGGCCGGACGAGCCAGAGACACCAATTACGGTTCCTCGGCACCGCGTCTTAGCGGAGGACGAAGATTGGATCATCATGGCAGTCTGACCTCACTTGTCCTCGCATCGTCACGGCACGGCAGCAGCAGCAGCCAAACCCAAAAGCCAGCGGACGTTGAGAAGCCAATTGATGGAACCTGCCCAGGGAACAACGCAAATGCAACCGGTTGCTCTGACCAGGAGTTTCCCGGCGGCTTCTGACGGACGGTCTGGCGCCGTCCGGAGGTACAGTGGTCCATGTTGAACTTCGCTTTACCCTCAGGTACCTCAGCTACCAACTGTGCCCAAGGTTGGCAGTAGGTAGTCTCTCATGTCTTATCTTATCGCACTACGTAGAGGAGGATGAGTACCTAGCTTCGAAAGGTACATGGACTCCGGATACCTACCGACAGCATCATTCGCCCCAACCGGGTCCTTCCAACTTTTCTTCTGCTTCTTTCTTTTTCGGGTTCTTCGCTTTCCTCACCGCGATCATGCCAGCTCACCGGCGATACGTACCTGACCTCACCTCGGGCCCCCCCAGGTAAGCTCCCGCCGTCACTGCACCCCTCCCGGGATTCGGGACATGGAGACTCTCATCCATCCCACACTGCAACGGCAGCCGCAGTCATCATGGTCGCACGACACAGGGCAGAGCAGGGAGCCGGTAAGGCAACGCAGGGCGGGCGAGGGACGAGGCAGAGCGGACGAGACAAGGCAACGACGCCGTACGCACGCGGTAGCAGGTTTATAATTATCGCTCTGGCTTGGTGGTGCATCCTTTTTGTTGGAGGTTTGCGACATTCGTCCACGTTCCCGTCCTGCGCTGCGCAGCCCCTGATGGGAGGAGAGGAGGAGGAGGAGGCAAATTGAGACGAGCGACGTTGAGAGAGATACAACACGTGAACATCGACGTTGCGGTGCTCTGCCAGGCACCTGCCTCCCAACTGGACCAGTACTCCGTACCAACAGAAGTATACGCAGTACGTATACAAATGGGACACTGGAGAGCAACAGCAACAGCAACGGCGGCAGCCGCAATCAGAGGCACCTCACCCCTCCCTCCTTCCCTCCTTTTCCCATGCCAGCGGGACCCCTGTCTGATCGAGCGCTGTGCACATGGCGTTGTACCTGCTTCGTACTGTAGGTACCTCACCTCACCCCGTCCGTCGCGACTGCCCGTGATCCTTACTCAGAGCCGTTCCTGGGAGTGGAATTGTTCTTTTTCCTTCCACTTCAGGCCTCCCTTGGGTTCCCCGGGGCCCATTTGCCTGTCGCGCGCCCGGAACTGGGGCAGAATGCGGTACGTACTCTACCTGTCCCGCTCCCCTGCCTGGGGAGGACGCCGACGGTGACGGTACCCCTGACCGAGGGTCCCGAGGTTCCTGAAGGTTTTTTTTTTTCCCCTTCTCTTTCGTGTCTCTTTTTCCCCCTCCTGCTTCTTTTCTTTTGCCCTTCTATTTTCTGCGTTTCCCGTGTTTTTGGTCACTCTCCACCCACCCTCCTTCGGCTCCTCCCTGCTCGTCGATGTCCGCTTGTATTTCGTACTCTGCTATGTACACTAGTCCATTCATTGGTTAATCAAGCTACCTAGCGACACACCTCTGCTGTTGCCGTCTGATGACGACACGCCCGGGCTGCTTTTTCTCGCTCTCTTTCCCAGGTACACGGGCTTCTAGGTAGTGCTACCTACCTACCTATGCCATCGTTCCATAGCAATACATCTCTATTGCACTCAAGCTCGAGTTTGTTTGCCTTGACTCGGTTCAGGTTTCCCCCGTCTTCTCAGACTCGACGGCATCAACACAATTGCTTCTACCTGGTCATGTGCCTATGTATAGAATCTACCTACCGTGGTAGGGGTGTTTTGCCTGCCATCCTAGGTAGCTTTGGCCCTATCCTCCTCCTGTGCATCCGTACAGATAGCGGCGAAGGCGCTTTCTGCCCCGGGCTTTTTCGCCCTCACTCTACCTCGCACCCTTCCCTGCCCTTGTCGGTTCCTCCTCCCCGCCAGGTCGCCCTAGGGCCAGGGCGGCAGCGGAGCCAGGTTCCAGGTCCACGTCCCATTCTGTTGTTCCATTCTTGCGCTGCCCAGCGTCTCCATCTCGGCCTTGCGCGCAAAACGCAGCGTTGCCTTCCTTCTCATCCCCTGCTTCTGCCCCAGCCCAGCGGCCCGGCAGCAACAGCAGCAGCAGCAGCCCAGTGGCTCCGGCTCCGCTTGTCGACCGTTTTAGAATGGAATAGAGACCAAGAGATGATACGAGAGGCTTGAGCCTGAAGGGAACAATATTTCTTATCGTACTACCGGTGAGTTGAGATAGGTAGTGTGAGGCAGCTCAACTACGGCTCAGATACCTCGCCTCAAGAAACCTTGTGGCATGTGTCCATGTATGCGTTTGTGTGTAAGTGTCTGTGAATAAGTGAGTGGTGTGCGTGCGCGCGCATCTTGCTCATTCCTCGTCCGGTCCTCCTCATTACCGCTCTCCCCACGAGCGGCTGCTGGCCTTACACCACTGCCACATCTCACTCCTTCCAGTCCGGCGTTGTATTACTTAGACTTGCTGCGTTCCCTTGCCTCGCATTGTCTGGTGTTTTCTGTCTCTCTGTCTGCCCATCCACATAGGTAGTAACTCATGCCAGGTACGTACCCGCTCAGTGCTTGCACTTTCGGGGGTGAGTATAGTGTGGGAAAGGCAGGGAAGATACCTAGGTATTGCCTGGCGTACCTGGCGGCGCCATGTTGTCTACTAACGACATGGACCTCATCTACTTTCCCCGGGACTACCTACGTACCTGCGTAGGCGCTGTGGTGCGTAAGGTAGGTACCGAGGTACATGAGGCACTCTCTCGACCACTCCTTCCTGGGAGGTGCCCATCCATCTGGGCACCCATCTTGGCTCGCTCCCGTTTTTACCTCCACACCTTCCCTGCGAACACGCCCACTCGGCGCCTCCCTCCCCTTCCCCCCGCCCTCTCTTTCTCTCTGAAGTCTCTCTGCCCATCCTCCTCTGGTGGCCCTGTGGCCCTTGTTACTCTCCCGCGGTGACAGAGGATAGGGACTGCTGGGATACAGCACAGGTACCATAGCTGGGCGGACACCGCAGCTGAACCTAGCAACCTACGGTACGCCTGGGCTACCTTGCTGGGACTTGTTCGTTTCCCTTCGTTTCCACCCTCCTCCTCTGCCCTCTCTGCCCTCTCTAACCTCTCTGCCCTCTCTACCCTCTGCCCTCTACCCTCTAGTACCTAGTACCTAAGGGGTACGTACTCATCCCCTCTCTCCTGTCCTGTCCTGTCCTGATCCTGACCCTGACATTTTGGTGCTGGTCTTTGCCCTTTCTCCAAAATAAAGCTCTTGGCTATGCCTCCTTCCCGCTCCGTCCTACCGCAGTACTCATAATTTCCCGGCCCCAACTACGGCTCCCACCCACATAAGACTTGACTGCCACCACCGCCTCGACTGTCAGTCAGACTCGCACGCATCTCTACTGCACTGCACCTCCGTCGACCACTACCTCCACCAACCCAACCCAACCCACCACCGACGACGACTGGCCTGCACTACGCAACCTTTTGCTGGCCCAACTACATAAAACTATCCGCAACCTCTTTTTTTTTTCTTTCCTCGAGCGTACGCGCACACAACTGGACGCAACGCAACACTCGACTGCAGGACACAATCGACGACCCGTGTGTGCTACAGAAACCCTAGGGCCGACCCGCGAACTCTCTTTCTCCCCCCCCCTTCTCATTGACTCATCTGCAACTGTCCTCGCGTGTTGCGCCCGCGCCCACCCTCCACAGCAACCATAGCCTCGTTGCGCCGAACCACCTCCTTCCCGAACAACGTTCGAATCTCTGCCGAACACGAGCCTGCGCTACGAGGAATTGCTACTCCAACCCGCTGGCGAGGGAGCTGAGCTAAGAAGAGGAAGAAAAACGAACCATCATCCGCCGGGAAAGATTGCATTTGCGGGTTGCCAATGCTGTCGGTTCCGTCTTCTCCAACCTGGAAATAGCCCAAAATCAGCGACTTGCATATCACCTGCCACATCACTCTCCTTCTTCTGCCGTGAGCCTTCTCAGCACTGCTTTTAGGCCCATACACCCCGGCCGGCGACCAAACCAGAAAACCCCCAAGCCAGAGGCAGGAGTTCCGTGACGAAGGACCGACAACTGCGGCCACAATTGGCCCATCCTACACTGCCCGTCCGCCCTGCCACGCCCGCGCCTGGCTGCATTGCCAGTACCCCCGGCACGAGCGAGCGAGCTCCGTTGACGACCACCCGCGCCATACGGTACCGCCCGCGTGGTCTCTCGTCGGGTCCTTTGGTGCGCCGCATCGCATCGCATCGCATCGCATCGCACAGCGGGGCGACGCACAGCACAGCACTCCGGCGATCATCACGCTCCCCACGGCTGCTGCCTCCCTTCGTGGAAGAGCAACCCTTGCCTGCCAGACAGGTAGCTCCGTGTGTGTGCGGAACACCAACCTGTATATCTCAGGATCGACTTCTTCCACGTCTTCCCCGCATTCCCTATCCCTCTACGGGCCGTTCCACGCGACCACCTTTCCAAGGATGCCGTCTCCAACAGCTACTCTTTCTCTATAAACGACAGATCGTCCACCTTGGATCTTCCCCTGGGGGCCCCTTCATACTCGCTAGTGGCGACCACAACCCCCACGAACCACCATGTCCTCTGCTTCAACTCCTACTCAACCCATATCAGCTCTCTCACCCACATGCAAACCTGCCATGACACCTCAGACTACACAGCTCAGGCGCACACGCCCCAGCCATGTACAGACAAACCTTCCCTCCAACACACAACAACAACAACAACAACAACAACATTCTACTATACCGGCCTCGGCGATAAGCTCTTCTTCCGTGGCCTCCAGCTCACAACAGGGCTCGCCCATCATGTCTCCGGAGACGGCAGTCATGACGAGCAACAGCTCCGTGCAGGCTTCCCCTGAACATCGGGGTCGGGAACTCGTTGATGACCAGTTCTCTGCGGGCTCCTTCCAACTACCAGAGTCGGTTCTGTCGAGGAAAACGAGCGACAACTCGCTGGGCCAGACCCTCGTCGGCAGCCCGAGTGCCATGTCAGAGGCCGTGAGCAAGGGCAACAACATCATCCGCCGACTCTCTAACCGGGCCACCGCTAGGTTCGCTCGGCGCAGGACGTCCTCCGCCGCGCCCAATAGCCGAGATGCAAGTGTCGGCTCTGGCATGCTTAGACGGAGAAGCGACAGCAACACAACCGCCCCACCCGACCTTGCCGCGTATAGCGACTCTGACGATGAGTTCGTCGACGACATTGACGATCTCCGTTCTTTGATTGGCCTCGATGGGGCCCTCAGAGAATCGTCCTCGAATAGCACAACTGCTTCCCTCGCCGGCTCCACGTCCCCCTCAAACACCACCGCCGGCCCCGTCATCCCCTTCCAGCTGCTCAAGGGCACCTGGATTCGTAAGATCTCCAAGAAGAACTGGAAGAAGCGCTTCATCCTCGTCTTCGATCAAGAGGCTGCCAAGATCTCGTGGGACAAGAACCGGCCCCACAAGTGTCTCTACATCGACGACATCAAGGAGATCAGGACGGGTTCCGACATCCGGCAGTACCGCATTGACTACAACATTCCGGAATCTGAGGAGTCCCGTTGGTTTTCCATCATGTACGCAGTCCCAGACAAGTCCAAGACGAAGATGATGCATCTTGTCGCCGACGATGCCAGCACATTCTATAACTGGGTCACTACGCTGGAGGCCATCTCGAAGCACAGACAGGATCTCATGGCCTCGCTGATGGCTTTCAACGACCGAGCCATTCGCGACTACTGGATCACCGAGATGAACAAACAGTGCAACAATGGCGAGAAGCACCCCAACCCCATAGACGAAGGTGACATTGACTTTGACGGGGTTCAGCGGGTCTGCCGCAATCTCCACATCCATGCCTCGCCCAGTCAGCTGCGTGCGAAGTTCCATGCGGCTGATGTCACCAACACGGGTCGTCTGAACTTCTACGAATTTCAGACTTTTGTGGGTTACATGAAACGGCGTGACGACATTCGCCAGATTTACCTGCAGATTGCGGCTTCCCCGGAGACTGGCCTGTCAGTCAAGGAGTTTTTGGCCTTCCTGCGTGATGTCCAAGGCGAAAACGTGGACGCCGACCTGGCGGCCTGGGAAGCTTTGTACAACAAGTTTTCGCGCAAGTTTAGGACCAAGGATGCCGATAAGCTGGAACTCGTCAACGCCGACGGCCCTAAGATGGGTGATGCCGCGTTTGCCGCGTTCCTCACCTCCACTTACAACTTGCCCGTCTTCAAGGAACCCAAGGAGTACACGCTGGACCGTCCGCTCAACGAGTACTTCATTTCCAGTTCCCACAACACTTACCTGCTCGGTCGGCAAGTCGCCGGCCTTTCCAGCGTCGAGGGTTACATTTCCGCCCTCGCCCGTGGCTGTCGCTGCGTCGAGGTTGACTGCTGGGACGGTGCCGATGGCCAGCCTACCGTCAACCACGGCAGAACCCTCACCACGTCCATCAGCTTCCAGGAGACGATGACAACCATCAACAAGTACGCCTTCGTGAAGACTCGTTACCCCCTCTGGATCTCCCTGGAGGTGCACTGCTCCCCGCCGCAACAGGCCGAGATGGCTCGCATCATCAAGGAGACGTTTGGTGCTCGACTTGTCACGGAACCCTTGGATCCCTCCTCCGACAGACTTCCCTCCCCTGAGCAACTCAAAGAACGCGTCTTGATCAAGGTCAAGCGTCCTCAGCCGAAGGAGGAGCCCAAGCCGGTTGAGGCGGCTGGCCGCCGCCGCGGCAACAGCCTTACCTCTCCCTACCCCAAGCCCGTACAGCTCGACAACAGCGTCATTCCGTCTCAGTCACTTCCCCAGAGCCCCGTCCTAAGCCCGAGTCACTCTACCCGCCGGCTAGTGAGTAAGAGCCGCGTCAACACCATCACCGAAGGTGAGGTCCAGGACGCCTTGAGCAGCAGCACGAGCGACAACGACAGCGGAGGCGAGCGAGCGCCGACGCGGAGATCTTCGAACAAGACGGTCAAGGTTCTCGGCGACTTGGGCGTCTACTGTGCGGGACTCAAGTTTGGTGGATTCGACACCCCTGACGCGAAGGCGTACAACCACATTTTCTCATTCATGGAGTCGAGCTTCGTCAGGAACAGCAGGGGCAAGGACGAGCGGGTGGCCATGGACCGCCACAACATGCGCTACATGATGCGCGTGTACCCCGACCGCACCAGGATCACATCGAACAACTTTAACCCCGTCAGCTATTGGCGCAAGGGCGTGCAGATGGCGGCTCTCAACTGGCAGACCTTCGATTTGGGCATGCAACTCAACCAGGCCATGTACGAGAGCGGCTCCGACCGATCCGGATACGTGCTGAAGCCTACCGAGCTCCGCGAGATCAAGGTGATGCCCGAGGAGTGGGCCGGCAAGAGGGAGCGCAAGGAAGTGACGTTCAGCATCGATGTGATCTCGGCCCAGCAGCTCATGCGCCCCAACGGCATGCCGGCCAATAAGACGGTCGACCCTTACGTCGAGGTCGAAGTTTTCCACCCCAGCGACAAGAGGGACAAGATGGACGTGGACCCGACCCTGGCCTCGGTCACGGATTCCCCGCTCAAGTACAGGACCCAAATCATCCCGGAAAACGGCTTCAACCCCATCTTTGACGGCAAGTTCACGTTCAAGGTCACGACCAAGTTCCCCGAACTCATCTTCGTTCGGTGGTCGGTGAAGCTCTCCCACAACGGCGAGAACTACAACGACCGGCCTCCCGTCGCTACCCACACGGCCAAGCTCAGTGGCCTCAAGCGCGGCTACCGCACGCTGCCCCTTTTCGACCACAACGGCGAACAGTACCTTTTCTCGACGCTCTTCTGCCGCGTCAGCGTCGATTCCGTCCAGACGGTGCTTCTGGCAAACCCGGAAGACAACGCTGACAACAACAGCAACAGCGGCAAGTCTCGAGGTATCGGGCGCGTTTCCAACATCTTTGGCACTCGCTCCAACAACATCAGCCCCAAGTCCAGCATGGACAAGTCGAGCTACGATGGCTCCTTGGGCTAACACCAATACCCCGCCGGCCAGCTTCGTTTCTCTGTACCATGCTACAACCGTCCGACTTTCAGTTCTTGGCATAAGCTTGTTTCTTCTTTCAACCCAAGTTTTGTATCAGTATCGACAGAGATTTAACGACACATTCCCCGGGCGCTCGCAGCCCCGGGACGACACGACACGGCCGAAACCAAAAAAGACAGAATTCCCCAGCGCGCCAGTTTTTTTTTGGATCTAATGTGCGATCATCAATACCCCCTTTTGGCATTCGACTGCGGCGTACAATTGGCAGCATGGATGAGAACTTCCTGGTGTAGTCTACGACTATTTTTCTTTTTATTTACTTCTTTCGCTCAAACCCGCTTTCCTTGAAGGACGCGAGGCTTTCTAGGGATACCACGGTTTTTTATCTTTTCCTTTGTTCCAAATCTTTGTGTTCCCTGGATATTGAAATGCACTGGGACGGCGAATATGGGCATAACGTCACCCCAGAGCCAAGGGCCGGGTTGTTGACTTGAAATGGGGAATGGGAATTAAGCAGCATATACCACACACACACACACACACACACACACACACACACACACACACACACACACACACACACACACACACACATGTCGAGGAATTGGAAAGGAACATCATAGAACTGGGATCAATCCGACATGATATGAAAGCAAGAGTCGAGAAAAGACCATAGGAAAAAAAAGTTTTTCTTTTTTCGTTTAATCCAACATATGAACTGGAACCACAGCACACACGGTTGGAGAGGGAGAGGCACTCGCTTCGCTAAGGGAGCAAGCAGCATTGGCGACGAGGCATTCAGCGAATACAACATGGCAGGATCAAGCATTGACACGGAGCATGATGGTCTGGAAATGGACGGACCGGGAGGGCATGCTGCCCAGCGCCGAACGGTGGTCTCGTCGGCGGGGGAGGATTTTGGGCCGGTGTTTTGCCTTGACGAGCATTTGTACTCTCTACTACTACGAAGCCCATGACGATGAATTCAAATCAGGACGGACGCGCCCGCAGTTTGATGCAGCAATGATTCCCTCAAGTACCTACCGTGCCCCCCTTCGCTCGGCAAACGTGATAACGATGATGCAGTTATCTGCTGTTCGTGGGGAGATTATGATGCTACGGTGAGATGATGATCTATTTCATGCGATGTTTCGGGTTGTCGTGTGGCTCCCCTCCCCCGCCTCCCTACCTTAGCTCTTAAGCCTCAGGCTCCTCGTCTCGCTTAAGGCTGTATGTGTGGGTGGGAATGGGCAAGTCATCAAAATTAGCTAGGGACTTTCGGTTTAGATGCCAGCTGTCTTTTTCTTTTCCTTATCCTCCCTCGCTTTTGACTTCCAACGCCGTCGCTTCTTCTGCCTAGATGACTTTTTTTCCCTCCGTTTTGGAGGAGCGGGGGCGTGGGTTGGAAGCTTGCTAATTACGGCACCGCAGTTTTGGCTTCTGTCGTTCGTTAGGGGGATTTGGCGGTGTGTGTTATATTTTGGTTCAGAGCAGCAAAAAGGTTAAGACCGTACTTGCGTTTCCGAGGAGGAACAAACAGGTCCGCCGCATAGAACGATTCAAGGTTTGGAGAACGAGAGGGGGGCGTGGAAGCGTCGAAAGGTCAAGGTTTATCTGCCGTTGTCTCGGAAGCGGATGCTGTCCGTTCGATAAGGACGAAAAAATTAGGCTCTGTTTACTTTGCCCCGAGGAAACATACCGTTGACACAAGTGACTTTTTGGAGCTTCTTCTCCTTCTCTTTCCGTTTGCGAATACGTGTATTCGGGTGCCCGGGGAGAGGAAACAAACCGCGGTGCGGCGCCAATTGGAATGCCAAGACCGGATGCGGGTGGTGAGAAGCAGGTATGAGAAGGAGATCGATCGAGATCAGATAACAAATCACAACGCCGGGCAGCAGGGCCTCTCTGAGCGGACTGGCCGGCCCGCCCGCAGGGAGGGGGGGCGTGTGCGAGAAGCCCGATTACAAAGGACTTGTTTTGCCCTACCGTAGTAAGTATTTCTTTCGATTTCAAAGTTCGGGAGTGGGATTGCGGCTTTGGTCTTGCTGTTTGATGGCCAATTGCGTGTTTTGGTCTACGATTGCCGCCATCCCACGGGCTATCAGAGCGAAGAAGGACGCTGCGAATTGTTGTAGCCCAGGAACCTTCCCGTGGCGTTGGTGTATGTACCTCAGAGGTACAATAAAAAGTTCATGGTGGTGGGGGCGAAAGAAAGGGAGGGATGCAAAAGGATTGGGGAATTTCCCGTCATGTTTGGGACTAGGTCGTTGTTAATCTCCGCGTCGGGCCGGGGTGGGCTGTAGATTCGACGATTGTCTCACATTTCGACGACCTTCTCCAGTTTGATAGTCGACCGCCATGGCAACGGACAAGGATCCGGGGGGTTATGGTATGCGTATGTGTGTGGATTCGAGGAGAGAAAAAAGAGATAGGGAGAGAGGGGGAGGGAAGGGGGAGGAATGCAGCATGGAATTCCGTGGAGAGCGAAAGCACGGGGACGTCGGCAGGACCAAGAGGCGGGGAATGCCCGGGAAGGAGTGAATGTCCGTGGGAATGACGGAAGGAGGGACTGGCCAGTTGAACTTTGAGTGACTCGAATTTTCCACGCAGCAACTGCGAGACCCCCTCCCCCGACATAGTAGGTTCCCACCTTCCATCTCCCCCGGATTGCCGTGTCATCCGGAGGACGCTCCGGAGGGAGCAAGGCAGTTGCGAGGGAAGCGGGGGCAAGTGGCCCGGACGAAATACAGAGCCCGCATGCGAAGGGCTTGATTCCGCGAGAAATGACTGGATGAAAGGGACGTGGTAAGAAGGAAGCTAGGGAAGCTGGAGTGAAATACGGACGGATGGATGGATGGATGCTATGGGGAAAGGCAATGGAGGGATGCAATGTGCGGGGAGCGCCGAGACGGCCCTCTCCCTCTCTCTGCATGTAACCTATGTAATGTCGCATCCAAGTACCGTAATGTTGCGCAAGTTCATGGTTGCAGAGCTCCCCTCCAGAACAGAGGTCATGGGATCAATTGGTAGGGAATGTGCAAAGGCGTCCTCGCACATGCGACGGCCATTCCTATAGGGCATGCAATAAGGTCCTCGCCCACCCTCTTCTCGCTCTTCCTCTCTATGGCAGAAAGACAGTTGGATGGATGAAGGGGAAAAGCAGGCCACAGAGGCAACTGCTATTGCTACGCAGAAGGTAGCATGTAGGTGATGGCCGGGGTGTGCTGCACAAAACGATGGACGATCCGGGCTGGTTTGGCAGGGTAGGGATGTTGACGGGCAGGATGATCAGCATCTGGCTTCTGCTTTTTCTGATTCGGCCCCCCAAAACCCCCTCCTTTTTTTCCCCTTCTTCCTCGAGGTCTCAACTTGTGTTTGGCTTTTTCTGCCTTTGGCATCTCTGCATGTTGACATGCTGCTGTTACGGCCCGCCTGCAAGGCAGTTCTAAAAACACCCAAGGTTGACGTGTAAAAGTCTGATTATAGGGTTTTGGCACCAAGAGGGGGGAAAGGAAGAACTGCTCCGGCGGCAGGAGAATAGTCAAGGTGGTGTCAGTCAAGTTTTTCCCTTCACCCCCCCTTTTCCCTTTCCCCTGCGTAGGTAGCATGGGGAATTGGGTTTGTTCAATTTGCAGGTTTCTTCTTCTTTCCGTCGGACCGGCGAAATCAGAGGGATAACACTCCAGATCGTGATCTGCAAAAGAGCAGGGGAGAGAAAAAGGAAATTTAAAGCAACGGGAGAAATGAAGTGCAGATGAAATGGTGACATTCGACAGAGTCGTATTCGGCCAGGGCCTGGCCGCCAGGCTCCCGGCCGCTACCCACAGAGGAACCACTACAATGGTTCAATTTCGCGATAACGATGGGAAACAGCAGAAGAACGATTGCAGGAATCGCTGGAAATTGCCGGCCAATGCTCTCTTCATCCGCGAAAGAGGAAAATATATCATGTCAATGATGAGGTACCTAAACAGGCACAGGTACCTCGTCCAGGGGAAAGGAGAAGAAAAGAAAAAAGTTCTCCGAGGATATGGAATTGGGGTAAAGGTGGAGATTTGGGGTGGAAGGTGCCGAGGCGAGCAGGGATTAGACGTTGCCCGTTGGAGAATGTGGAGTAGAAATGACGGGGGCAGCAAGGGGGCGTGCGTGTGGGGAAAAGGGAGAAACATGACGGTACCTTTCATAGCTTGCCCAGGTACCGACACGCAAGAGAGAGCATGGGTGTGTCCTTGGCATTTAGGGGCGTGCGCCTAAACTCAGGCAATGACACGAGAGGGTTAGAGACACACGGACAGAACTGAGGAAAGTGAGAGCGGCGCTGGGAAAAGGGGGACGCCACACGTTGATGTTGAATACCTAGTGAACTAGTAAATTTCAATAGCTTCTCTTCTCTCCGTCTATTCAAGTGATCATCATCCTCTTCCATCCCCTTCGTCTCAATCGCCCTCGCCCTACTCTCTGCAAGATGCTTGCTACCTGCGCCTTCGACAAACTAATCGATCCGCCATGTCAACACATCTACTCGCCGGCCTGTACGCTTGACCGCCCGGGCCCTCCGGCAAACCCGTCCGGTCCCCTAGGCGAGCACGGGGCTTGGGTTCTCCCGAATAGCCCGGATGGTGTCCCTCCTCCGCTCGTTGGCGTCGAAGCTAGCCTCGATGAGGTCCACCACCTCGTCCGCCGAGAAGTATAGGCTCAGCTCGCTTTCGCACCAGAGGTACTTGACCTCGTTGAGGTTGGACTGGAGCACCTCGCTCAGGAACTTGAGTCGGAGCCACGTGGGTGCGTACTGCGCCGTCGTCGGTATCTCGTCCTTGCTGCCGCTGCCGCCGCCGCCCGCCGCGTGCCCTGAAGCTCGCGACGGCAGGAACAGGTCGTCCAGCTCCGTCACCGTCGCGATGAGCTTTGCGATCCCGTATGCGTCGTCCTGCCCGATCGACGGCGAGTCCATCACGTCGCCGATGATTTTGGATGAGATGGCATCCGCGAGTGACCCCACCGCCTGGTACCACACCGAGCGTGCGAGGATGGACTCCCATGTCACCGCCAGGGATCTGATCCGCGCTACTGCCGCGTCTACGCAACTGTCCAGTTCATCCTGTTGCATCAGACTCTGATCGCCTGTGCGCCCGCGTTAGCCCCGCATTCGTGCAACAATTGCTGCTGCTGCTGCTTCTTACCTCCGAGCAGGTCCCTGAGGACCGTTTTCTGCACCCCGAGCTCGTTAGTGTAAGCGCGTGTAGCAAAGTTCTGCAGAGTCTTGATATCGTTGTCTATGCGCAGCATGTTTTGAGCTCGGGGGGTCAGGTCCGCGCGAGACTTCCACGTCGCTGCCAGCTCCGCTAGCTTCTCGGACAGGTACATTGCGTCGTTGTACAGAAACCTGCGGATGTTCAGCCTTGGAAGGATGCGTTGAAATCAGCGATGCTCACATGTTCCCCCCAATATCCAGCGCGTAGTAGTGCGGCGATATGGCCCTGAACATGGCCAATGCAAAGGTCGGCAAGCCAAACAGGCCAGGCGCCGCTGTTGCAACTGAACTGTTTTCGTATCTGGCACTCGTTAGCCTCGAATTTCGCCCCCATTCAAACGATTACTTACTCTGGTCGTGTAAGAGCCGCGCCGTCTTCCAATATTGCTAGCACGAGTTCCAGTACCGGCTCTGGCATAGAAGAGATGTGGTACGTCTCCTTCAACACCATCTCTCTGCTCTCGTCTTGCGCTGGGGTTTCTGTCTTTTGCTTCTTCGCTGGAGCCTTTTGAGGCTGTGGCTTTGGCTCAGGCTCCTGCGGCTGTTCACTCTCTTCGTCTCCCCAGCCCCAGGCAGCGGCAGCATCGTCCTCGTCTTCAAGTTGCTCCGCCTGTCCGGATTTGCTGGCTTCCTCCTTGGTCTCCGCGGTTTGGTCATCGTCATCCCAGCCCCAAGCGTCTGCGCCGTCGTCCTCCTCCTGGCTTTGCTTCGTGGTGTTCATTGCTTCAGTTGCGTCCGGTTCGTCATCGACGCCCCACGCGGCGCCCCAATCGTCGTCTGTGGCAGTGCCAGCAGTAGCGTTATTTTCTGCCAGCTGTTTGCCCTCGGAGCGAGATACCATTTGCTTCTCAATTTTCTCGACTGCTTTGGATTCTCCAAGACCTTTGAGCATGTCAGTAAGTGAGCCGAGTGTCCGGAGAAGAGGGACTGACCATTCGAAAGTCGCGTCCGTACGGAATCAAGCGCTGTTTCTCTGCATTTACCAAGCCATATCGAAGGAGCACCGCCCACCCATTCCTTTAGCTCAGTGAAACCCGTGAAGCCGTTTTCTTCGAGGGCCTCGCAGAAACCCTGGGCAGACTGAATGACCGCTTGGAACTGGTCGATGTCTTTCAATGTCGGAGGCACAGCTGCATCCAACCAGACTCCGATAAGCCTTGGGACTAAATCGTTCATCATGATCGGACTGAAAAACATCAAAAGCTCGGGGGTAAGCCGTTTGGCTAAAAATTCGACCACTCTTTGGAGGTCCGTAAACAGTTCGTCAATCGATCGCCCTGCCTCACCGTGCAGTTCGACAACGTTCTGGGCAGGAGTTAGAACGGCAATCTCTCTTCGAAAAAGAGGATGCTCACCTCGTTTGCGCGAATCGCAGGAAGCGACTTAGCTTCTACATTCATCCTCGGAGAGACGATGGCTTTGTCTACATCATGCCACAGCCGAGACATTCTGGCCTCGACCTCCTTGTAGGCCTGAAGGCCAATGATGGCTTCAGACAAAGTCATTTGTTCACCTTTTACTTGTCAGCAAGCACTTGCTAGAACTCGGGTCGGGAATCTCACCGTCAAGCTTATCGTACACGGAGAGGGAGCCTGCTTCGATATCTGTGTGAACCAAAGACGCCCAGACGTGATCGAACACGTCGTGGACGCTCGACTTCAGCTCGAAAGCACGTAGGTCGAGGAGCCTCATGACCCGACACGATTTCTTGTTGACCGGGACGGCGTCTAGTTCAGCCCACGACTCTGCCTGCTGTTAGTTTCGCATCCTCGCCCAGTCTGGGGGTAGCAACGCCCATACTTTCCAGCCATCGGAGGGAGTCAATGATACGCCGCTCGTTCATTGCTTGCTCGACCTCGCCCAAGAGCTCGTTGACGTGTTGGATGCTTCTCAAAGCCTCGTGTAACTGCTGTGTATAGAGCACCTCCTTCTCAAGAAACTGAATATGGTCCTCGGCATCCTTTATCGCCTTTCCCGAGACTTGAGGGGCTTCCGACTGTCGTACAATATCATCGGCGAGTCTCTTGGATCGCAGGATGTCTTCTTGCAGCGTCTTCGCGTTGTTCACCCAAGAGCTGACATCTCCCTTGGTCTCCTCGTTTATCGTGTGGATTTCGGACTGCGAAAGAGTCAACGGCCGCCCGTACGTGGGGAGAACGGAGCTTGGGTACCTCTAATTGCCCCTTCGCCTTCTCTAGGGCCTCGATCGCGGGCGAAAGATCGGTGGAAGACAGCGACAGGGAAGACACCTGTTCGTCAGGGAACGTCCCCTCCATGGAAAAAGCTACAATGGCCTCCCCAAGCTGGGCGGGTGTCTGCGACTCCATAGCGGCGGCCATTTCTTGGGTCGGAGGTTGTGCGCGGGCACTGGGAATAGCTTCGCTCCTCGGGTGTTGAGAGGGTAGATCGGATCAACGTGAACGCGCCGGGCGCTGAACGGGACGGGGCGCACTCGGAGTTTCGTTGAGGGTGTGAGCACAGTAAAGTCGTGGTTCTGCAGCTGAAGACACGCGGCGAATGGTCTTCCAACAGCGGGTGGTGGGAACGCTGGGCCTGGTCGCGGTGAAGCCACTTTAACGACCTTGCGATTTAGCGATTGCATAGCTGTCACGTACACCCGTACCTTGGACAACCCACGTCACACTCCGTGTGAGCAGCATTAGGTACGTACCGATTCTTCCGATCCGACAACGCTCCGAGCGGCTGGCGGCAGATAAGATAAGATATGGCGGCAAGGGACGAATCGGGGGCTAAGCATCCGCCAATGAGTGTGCGGAAAATTGAAAATAAAAGAGATTCGTAAAGTAAAGATAAAACTCCACCGTTTTCTGCCCTGGCCTTGGAGGGGCACCGCAGACGGGCCAGTGCGCCCCGGTTCGTTGTATCGATTCGGCGCCGTCTCAGCTACCTTATTTCCGTGCCCCGCGACGACCCCTCGAGTCGTCATAACTTGCAGGTAAAGCCCATCCGCCACGAGTGAACCTGCCAAGCAACTTCCAGAAATTTCATAGAAGCGTAAGAGGCCCGCGTATCGATATCGGACTCCCTTCCTATCGTCGACTCAGAGAGATTTCGGTGTGGACACTGAGGTGGCCAGCCGCTCCTTCAGGTTGCTATCACGAGTTGGCAAGCGTGCGCGAGGAGGAGCTATTGGTTTTCTGGATCTTGGTCGATCAGGCTGGGAAACAAGTCATCTGTAAGGTAAGCAGCTGCACTTCCATACGTATCACTTTCTCTGCCTTCCCAGGCATCCAGCCACCTTGGTCTGAATTTCCCGATTGGCCCCTGTTGTTCTGTCGTTCAGCCCCGCCTTCTGTCTTCTTGAACGCCATGGCATCTTCACGACAACCCCCAGAGCCCGGTCCCAAACACCGCAGCTTCTGATTCGGATGCGAACTCTGTATATCTTCGACGATCTTGAGCAATGCGCGGGAGAACACAAAGTGCAGGAGCTGGCCAAGCGGCTGTTGCTGTTGCCGTGGCTCTTTTGGCAACTTGCCTCTTCATCATCTTTCGCGGCAACACCCCCAGTCTTTCATGGGAAGGGTATGTCACTGCCTGAATCCCGTCACCTTGGATGGTTCCTCCTTCCTTTTCCCAGTTCTCCATCGCACCATCTTACCTTCTGCGTCCATCCGATAATCACGTTGCACACGGTCTTCTGCTTGCCCCGCTAGTCACCAGCGTTGTTGGGAAACCCACGGTGCAGTCACTCTTACCCTGCCCTCGGCCGTGGGGCTTGTATAACCGTTGTCTCATGGCATTTTCGTGGCAAACTGTTGGACTGTTACTTCCCCCTGACTCCGTCCATCCTGCAGTCATAGCCATGCTTATGACTCTGCAGGAGTTCCCCCCCGGACCTCAACAACCTCATCATCTTCCTTTTCCGTTCCTCCACTTCGCATCTCACGGTGTAGTTCCATGTCTGCTCCCCCACAAAGCTCTATCATCGATTCGTTGGTAAGAACCCATTCGTCATCTTAGCTGACATCTCGATTGAAAGGCTTCATCACGTAGAACAACAAGCAAAGAACTACATCATGGCGCCCGAAGAGCAGCGGAAGCCGCAGCCGCGGTTCCGTAAGATCCAGAGCTTCAAGACTGACTACGCACCCTGTCAAATCAGCCAGTATGTTTCCGAGAGAAGCGGCATGCAGGTCATCGTTGCCGATCGCAAAGGGCCAAAGACCAACGGTTACTTTACTTTGGCAACCGAGATCTTTGACGATTCCGGTGCCCCTCATACTCTGGAGCACTTGGTCTTCATGGGCTCCAAGAACTACCGCTACAAGGGTCTCCTAGACAAACTGGCTTCTCGCGCTTACTCCGGAACTAATGCTTGGACCGCGACGGACCATACTGCCTACACGCTCGAGAGCGCCGGCTGGGATGGCTTTTCTCAGATTCTTCCCGTCTATCTCGAGCACGTCATCCTGCCAATCCTCACCGACGAGGCATGCGTCACTGAGGTGCACCATATCGACGGCGAGGGCAATGACGCTGGCGTTGTGTACTCGGAGATGCAGGCTGTCCAGTTTAAGAGCGCTGAGATGATGGATCTGAAGGCCCGCAGGCTTCTGTATCCCGAGAACGTGGGCTTCCGCTATGAGACTGGCGGCATGACTGACGCCCTGCGTGTCCTGACGCCCGAGCGCATCCGCCAGTTCCACCGGGACATGTACCAGCCCAAGAACCTCTGCGTTGTCATCACCGGCGAAGCGGACCATGACAATCTTTTGCAAATTCTCGATGAGTTTGAAGAGACTATCAAGGACGATCTTCCTCCGCTGGACGCTCCCTTTGAGAGGTAGGAAGGATCACGCGTTCAAGTTTTGGACTATTTTGCTGACCTGGATCTGCAGACCCTGGCTTGATTCGGCGCAGCCCCCGGCCCTCAAGGAGACCATTGTCACGACCGTCGAGTTTCCCGAAGAGGACGAGTCCGTCGGTGAGATTACTGTTGCCTTCTTTGGCCCCAACTGCACGGATACTGTTGCGACATCGGCTCTGGATGTGCTCCAAACCTATCTGTGCGGTTCTTCTGTTTCAATTCTCGAGAACATCATGGTCGAGAAGGAGGAGTTGGCTAGCTCAGTCTCTTACTGGTGGGATCCGAGACCAAACTCCGTCATCTGGTTCCAGCCGACTGGTGTGGAGACGGAGAAGCTCGAGTTTGTCGAGAAGCGGTTGATCGATCTTCTGAAGGAGGTTGCGTCCAAGCCGTTGGACATGGAGTACCTGACATCCTGCATCCATCGGGAACGTCTCCAGATCAAGTTCCAGGCCGAAGAATCTGAAAGCTTCTACTCTACTAACATCGTGTCGGACTATCTTTTCGGTAATCGCGACGGATCAACCCTCAAGTCCCTCAAGTCGCTTTCAGAGTACGATACCCTCTTGAAGTGGACGGACGAACAGTGGAGGGACTTCCTGCGGAAGTGGATTTCTGACGCTCCCCACGTCTCGATCCTCGGCAAGCCTTCTCACGAGCTCGCAAAGAAGCAGAAGGCCGACGAAGAGGCGAGGCTGGCGAAGAGAAAAGAAGACCTCGGACCTGAGGGCCTGGCTAAGCTCAAGGAACGTTTGGACGCCGCCAAAGCCAAGAACGACGAGCCTATTCCTGCGTCCGTGATAGACCAATGGCCCGTTCCCGGCACCGAATCGATTCACTTCATTGAATCGGATACCGCGAGAGCCGGAAAGGCCAGAAGTCTGGGTGTTCCCAGTAACCCGGCGCAGAAGATCATTGATGGTGCGAAGCAGGGTCAGGATCCTCTCTTCATCCAATTTGAGAGCGTCCCGACCAATTTCGTTCACCTGACGGTCTACATGGGCACCTCGCAGGTGCCACTTCAGCTCAAACCACTGTTGCCCATCTTTAATGACAACTTCTTCAACACACCCATCATGCGTGACGGGGAGAAAGTCGGGTTTGAACAGGTCGTTATGGAGCTCGAGCAGGACACGATCAGCTACGGCCTCCGTTCAACCAGAGACTACGGCGACCCGAACGGCATCATGATCCAGTTCCAAATCGAGCCCGAAAAGTACTCCACCGTCATCAACTGGATTCGTACAATGATGTTCAATAGCGTGTTCGACATCCAACGGCTCAAGGCGGGTGTACAGAAGCACCTGGCTGACATCCCGGAGATGAAGCGCGACGGCAGATCCATGGCGTCCGAGGTCGACATGTCCATTCACATGAAGAAGGAGTCGTACTCGGTTGCCAAGCGTGCCCTCGTCCGCGCCATCTACTTGCGTCGCCTGAAGAAGCTCATTGCTACCGACCCCGGGCAGGTCCTTTCCTGGTTCGAGCAGCTCCGCAAGTCGCTGTTCACATTCAACAACGTTCGCGTCCTGGTCACCGCTGACGTCTCCCGCCTGCCTGAACCCGTCGCCGCCTGGGATATTCTCAGCAGCAAGCTTAAGCCCGCCGACGAGCTGATCCCGATCACCAAGCCTCACACCCTCCTCACGGCCGAGGGCCAGGAGCCAGGCAAGGTTGGCGCCGTCATCGTTCCCATGACCACGGCCGACAGTTCCTTTGGTGTCAGCACTGCGAAGGGCGTCACCTCCTTCGAGGACCCCCGGTTGCCTGCCATCATGGTGGCGATCGGCTATCTCGAGGCCGCTGAGGGACCTCTTTGGAACTCTGTCCGTGGCCAGGGCTTGGCATACGGCTCATACTTTACCCGCGAGCTCGACGCGGGAGCCATTCAGTACAAGGTCTACCGCTCACCGGACGCGAGCAAGGCTTTCGCTGCCTCTCGTGACGCGATTCGCCAGATCGCCGATGGCGAGGTTCCTATCGACCGCCACCTCAAGGAAGGAGCTATCAGCCAGGTTGTCGTACAGTTCGCCGACGAGCAGTCCACCATGGCGTCTGCTGCGGCGCAGAACTTCATGCTCGGCGTCGTCCGCAGCCTGCCACTCGATTGGCACAAGAAGATCATGAGGGACGTCCGGGACGTCACGAATGACCAGATCAAGGCCGTGCTCAAGGAACTCATCATGCCCCTCTTTGAGCCAAAGAAGAGCAATGTCGTTGTTACTTGCGCGCCAATCCTTCAAGAGGTATGTCGAGAATTTTGTTGATGGGATTCTCCCAAGTTATCGAATAAAAGTGCCTGTGCTAACCCATCGTAGAACATCGAAAAGGCCTTCAAGGAGATGGGCTACGCCACGCAGGTGAAGCCTTTGGCCGATTTCCACGATGACTACGGCTTGAAGGGCGGCGATGACGAGGAAGAGCTCGACGACGAGGATGATGAAGAAGACGAGGATGATGACGAAAGTGAGGGTGACTACAGTGACGACGATTCGGAATGATACATCATGAGTAGACTAGAGGGCCGGTGATAGAGCCAGTTTCCCATTACCCCAACATCTGCTTGTCAGCCTTCGCTGCACACGGAAAACAACCGTGGCCCAGGATAGCATACTTATAACGTACCACACACAAACCCTATCATGGGTCTACGTCTCCGGTTATGGTTAGGAAACGAGTTGTTGTAGAGGTGGTTTTCACAGTGCTGCCGGGCTTTACGTCAAGTTATGCGATTACTAGTCAATCAAACCAGTGTTGTAACGGTCCCTGCGGGAGAAGATGTTCACACGCAACCACAGGCCACCATTAAAACATACTATCCACCTCGTGTAGACGTTCCTGGCCAGGAGAATGTGCGCGTGAGACCCGAGTCGTCACCGAGCCTTGGCCCGCGTCAGAGGGGCTGCCGTCACAGAGCATCATTTTGTATCACCCTGCAACACATCTCACGTCGTGAGCGGACTCGCTTTCACAGTGCCCAACCAGCTGGTCAGCGCAAGCAGTGGCATGATCGACTGCCCAAGGCTTTTTATGCACATGTGCCAAAATGCAAGCTGTCTACTGACTATTTGGCCTCAGTTGAAGTGGCACATATCATATGCGAACCTCTCAGTACACTTTCATGTGGACTGGACTAGGTATTCAGAGCAGGAACAGTGAGGGCTGGGTTGTGACAGCCCAAAATACGTTACACCTTGTTTGCCTTTGAGAGAGTGTTCCTAGGAGCCGCCTGCTGGAGAGGGGCTTGGATTTGCTAATGGCCAGTTTGACAGCATTATACCTGCCAGCGATCCCAGCTGACGTCGCGGATCGGAGTTTAGAATGTTAAAGGCGCACAAGGTTCCCGTATAGGGCAGCGGTATATTGAGGCCTTGATCTTGGACTCTTTCTGTTGTCATAACCTGGACTATCTGAATTAGCTCAGGCTAGAGAGAAAACGTAGGAGGGGAGGCATACGGTCTACATCACTCGGATTTCAAAGTGTTCTCCCCCCAACTCAGACGCTCCCGCCTCGATCCTAGCACACAATCACCAAGACCCCAGGTCCGGGTATGTAGGAGCGTCTTCTCCAACTATCAACATTTACAATGTGCTGAGAGATGCACGAAGACTATAAATCACTCAAGAGTCGGTCAATTTTTTTAATTCACGGAGGCAACATTGCGACACTTATTCAGGGCTGTGACTTTATAGAAGCCTACCGGAGAACGCTTCGACTGCGACGAACCTCAATGGGCCCTGCTACCTACATCGGTAGGGAACTAGATGGGTACGGTAAGTGGACAGAACTGGACGATAGGGATGCTGGACGACGATGCTTGGTTCTTCGAAAATGCCCCGTTCGTTTGGTTCTTTGAGAATATCAAGCACAGGAAGGCCAGCAGGACGGGGACTACTTTGACAGAACCGGGCCTTGCTGTTTCTCTTATAACACCAGGCGAAGCAGCATCGCAACTACCTGGCCCAGAGGTTATTCATGAGGCCAAATTGGCTGCTGGGCAGTGGAATTCATAGTGTTGAGGGTAGGATCGGATTTTCGGGGTTTAGGAAGCAGCCAATGCGACCCGGCCGGGAGGGAGGGGAATTCGGGTGCTGCACCCAGCCAAGGCCTGATCGGCAAACTTCGTTTCTACACTTTCTGTCTTGGAGCTGCTTCCCCAACTTCTAATACTTGCACTTTGTCAACGCAACTCGTATCTTGCTCTACCCAGCACCCTGGACTCAAGAGTTCCGGAACCCGTATTGCCACTCTGCTAAGCCTCCACTCTTGCCAGGATCCGTCTGTTTTCAGACCTGAGCTGCTCGGTGAGTCACAGGATGACTCGTCAGCTGTTGACGATTGAGGTACTTTGGTGAATGCGACCATTCTGGTTGATGGACTGTACAACGAACCTTTCAGCCAATTACGGAATTGTATCTCGGCCAGGCCAATTGTATTCGATCCCGAAAAGACCACATGGGATTAAGTAGTCACCTAGTTTTGGGCTAACAACCTGCCTGTTCAGAGATGCGGCACCTCACAGCCTGCTTCTCTTCCGAGCTTCCTGGTTCGCCACTCCAGGCAGAACTCTGCTTACCTACATGCCGCAACACTAGGACCAACTGACAACTGCAAGGCTGCATGGTACCCTGCCTTAGTTGTCTTTTGATAATGCAAGACTTAGTCGACTTGGCTGCCGTCGTCAGGCTGTAACCTGGCAGGCAGCTACGTGCCCAACAACGCGTTTGTTTCGGTTGCCTTTGCCTCTCTCGGATTCCATCCGAACTCTTTCTTCGCCCGCCCGGGTTGCCAACAAAACGGTTCGCCTCATTCAGCCCGGTGAATCCCACATAGGAATATAAATTGGCACGAAGAGCCTCAATTTCATCTTTCCACTTGTCACACCCGGACATACGTCATTGCAACTTGGGACATCGCGATGATGGACCTGGGCAAGATGGACTTTGCTACCCTCTTCAAGGGCAACCTGTCCGCCATGGCGGATAACATGACCAACGGGAAGTCGTACTCGAGCAACAGCAAGATGATGGAGAGCCTGCTCCCCATGCTGGGCGGCCAGTTCAACCCGGTCGTCCGCATCGTCATGCTGCTGTACCAGATGATCGGCTCCAACCTGGGCATCGACCCGACCGTGATCCTCACCCTCGTCGGGTTCTTCTGGGCCGCCAACCGGGTCGTCAGACAAGTGTATGGTGCCGTCTTCCGCCTCATCCAGGACAACTTCATGAGCTCCATCCACATCTCGAGCACCGACGAGATCTACGTCCACATGATGAAGTGGCTGGCCCTGCAGCCGCTCATGGCCAGCTCGCGGTCGTTGACGGCCGAGACCGTCAGCAAGACGGCCTGGGAGGAGGAGGAGGAGCTCGAGGCCCTGCACACGCGGACGATAGCGGGCACCGGCGACGGCGACGCTGAGTACCTCAACTTTTCCAACCAGGAAGCCAAAGCTGTAAGTCGAGCCCTCCCTGGATCTCTCTAGACACCGGACTGACGGCCCCTTTCAGCTTCCAAGATATGTACCAGCACTTGGTCTCCACGGTTTCTGGTTCAAGGGTCGCTACTTTAGACTTCACAGGAAGCAGCAGAGCATCTTTGACGACGCCGCTAGTTACGGTACTTTCACGAAGGAGGAAGATCTCATCATCTCGTGCTTTGGCCGAGATCCACGTAAGCCTCGGCACAGCTAACCTGAACGAAAGACCAATTTGCTAACGAACCTCCCAGGACCGATCAAAAAGCTTCTGCAGTACGTCAAGGAGTTCTACTACCAGGACCACTACGCCCGCACGACCATCAAGCGACCCAGCCCGCAGGCCATGCGCCGCTTCAACGGCCGATACAACTGGACGCAGGTCGCGAACCGCCCTGTCCGGCCGATGCGCACCGTCGTCCTTGACCCGAAGCAGAAGGGACAGGTCCTGGCCGACATGAACGAGTATCTTCATCCGGCGACGCCGCGCTGGTACGCCAACCGCGGCATCCCCCTCCGCCGGGGCTACCTCTTCTACGGACCACCCGGCACGGGGAAGACGTCCCTGTCCTTTGCGCTCGCCGGCGTCTTCGGCCTCGACATCTTCGTAATCTCGCTGCTCGAGCCGACGCTCACGGAGGAGGATCTCGGCACGCTCTTCAACGCCCTGCCCCGGCGCTGCGTCGTGCTCCTCGAGGATATCGACACCGCGGGCCTCAGCCGCCCAGACGAGATAGTCGACGACGACGGCAACCCCTCATCCGAGTCTAAGGACGACGCCAGCAAGACCACCACCGCCGACGGCGAGAAGAAGCAAGACCACAGCAGCACCGGTGCCGCTGGTAAGACCAGCAGCAACAGCAGCAGCAAGGACGACTGGAAGGTCTCGGACCTCGCGCGGGCCCTGAAGAAGGAGGCCAAGGACGACAAGAAGGGCATCTCGCTCTCGGGCCTGCTCAACGCCATCGACGGCGTGGCCTCGCAGGAGGGCCGCATCCTCGTCATGACCACCAACAAGCCTGAGGCCCTCGACGAGGCCCTCATCCGGCCCGGGCGTGTCGACCTGCAGGTCGGCTTCACCAACGCCACCCCCTCCCAGGCGACGGAGCTGTTCCAGCGCATGTACGAGGCCGACGGCGCGGTGCCCGCCAAGCGTGTGGATGGCCACGTCGCGCCGCCTACGAACCCGGCGCCCAGCATCGTCAAGATGAACGGCGGCGCGTCCGGGTCCTCGACGCCTTCCTCGCCGACGCGGTCCGAGAACGAGGGCGCAGCCGGGGCGGCGGAGGATGCTGAGAAGAAGCGTCTCTACGACGCGGAGCAGCTGGACTGCATCGCGGAGGAGTTTGGAAGGCTGATCCCCGACGGTCTGTTCAGCCCGGCGGAGATCCAGGGGTTCCTGCTGAAGCGCAAGAAGGACCCGCGCAGGGCGCTGAGGGAGACGACGGAGTGGGTCGAGGGCATGCGGCTGCAGAAGGAGAGCAAGACCAAGGTCCTCAAGGTGCAGTGAGAAGAGCGAACCTGGGCCTTGGGCGTGATACGTTGTTTTTCGTGATGAGAATCCTACTTTTGACGGCATTGTTTGGTCGGAGGCGGGCAGAGGCAGAACATGTGGATGACGAAAATGCATAATGACATTGGGAGTGCTAGAAAGATATCCGAAGTGGCTTTCCCCTTCTTTCTTCGAAGTATATTTAGTTTCAGCGGATGCAGGATGTAATACTGAGTTTTTTACTGGCTTGTAATTGCTGCTGTGACGAATCATGTATCTGTGAATCTGCAGTTCGGGCAGTAGTGGTGATCCTGCGAGAGACGAATGCAATGAAACGGGATACTGCCCGCGATGCCACTGACGATTACCCTCGTACATCTACAAGTCGCCTGCAGGATACGCCTGCTCCATGTCCGACTGCTCAATGTAGCCAGCCGCAGGACCGGCCTCTTCATGAGCCTCGCCGGCGTCCTCGTACGCATAGTTTTCATCGTAACCCTCGCCCTCCTCGTCGTAGTATTCCTCGCCCTCTTCGTACTCGTCGCCGTACTCTTCCCCGTACTCCTCTCCGTATTCATCGCCCCCGCCTTCGGCGTTGCCTCCGCGGCCCGGTACGAAGACGCCGTTCTCGTTGTCGAAGCGGCCGTCGTCCTCCTCTCCCCCGCTCTCGTACTCGTCGCTGTCGTCCCCCGCCAGGGACATGAGCTCTTCCGGGATGTTCTGCTCCGTGCTCGGTGTCTCGCCGGTGCCCGCGGAGGCGGCCGCCGCAACACTTCTCGGGCCATTAGCTTTTGTGACGCGGTAGGCATTTCCCTTGCGCTTCTTCTTCGGCTCCTTGAAGCGCCTGCCGTAGAGCACGCGCTTCTCGGCGTCAGTGAGCTCCAGGTCCGGTAGGGGGACGTGGACGCTCGACGACCCGGGCGGCGGGGTGGTATCCCGCACGCCGACGATGCCCGCGAAGTCCTCGTCCTTGAGCTTGCGGCCGAACTGGATGGCGATCATCTTGGTTTTCATGATGCCCTTGACCTTGGCCCAGGTGCCCTGGTGGTACCAGCCGCTGTTGTAGATGTCGACCTGGTCGCGAACCGAGGCCGTGGCGAAGATGTTCGCGATGAGGGGGTCCGTGACGTCGCATATCTGCCAGACCTTGCCGTCGGTCCAGTACGACTTGCCGTCGAATATGTGGCTCTCGTGGTTGTCGCCCTGAGGTTGGCGCTGCTCGGTGCGCAGGCTGCGGATAGCATGCCATGTCTCCCCGATGTGGCCGGCCTGCAGTTTTCGCATGTTGAAGATCATGGTTTGGTAAGTCCTGTAGGACGGATCGGTACGTGGGTCGACGCCGTATTTGATGATGGCGTCTCGCCACGGACCTCCACGGAATTGGTATCCCACGTAGCCTACACAACGTTTCATGACGTTGGCGTTCCGGACGATAGAACCGAGCTTGTTCAGTAGAGAACGCCGTGTCCAAATTGGCCGCTCCTCCATGGCCTCCTTCATCTTGCCTATGCATGTGATGACCTCCTCGTCGTTTCCATCGTACGGGGTTTGAGGCCCGTCTGGGATGGGGTATTGGTCTGCTTTCATAAAGTAGCCGATGAGCGTTGGTAGCTGGGTGTTGATGAGCTTGGTCTGTCCGGCATGGTCGAGCTCGGAGCGGACATATGGGTTTTGCGAATAGTTGTAAATGAAGGGGAGCGTCATAGGCGTCCAGACAGGAGGCGGTATGATGTCCACGTTTGGTCCCTTGTCGACTCCGTCGATAAACGTGAAATTCTTCATTTGTTCGACTGATTGCTGTTAGCTCTCTGTTTCCGAAGCCGAATCCGCAGCGACGCTTACTATCACCAGGCATAACCTTGTCCATGAATCTCGCAATGAACGGAGACTTTTCCAAGCCCCAGTGGAAATCTGCCATGCCGCGAAATCGATGGGTGTGCTTGATCACACCAACGGCCTCTACGTTGTAGTTGTCGACGTTGTCCTGCATTTTCCGGCGCAAGATTTTGGGATTGTCTAACCTCGACCTGGAGTAGATTTGCTCCCCCGAGACCCTTGATCTAGGCACATCGGTCATGTCGACCTCGCCCTCCCACGGCCCGTCCGTTCCTCTCTTGCGCTTTCTGCCCGTCCGCTTCGGAACGGTCACCTTGAGCACCACATTGTGGCTCGTAGCGCTGTGGGACATGATGGGCCTGCGGTACGGACTTTCTGGGTTGAGATAGAACGGAATCGTGTTCCGCTCGGTATCAAGGACCTGGCAGGCCATCAGTACGCGAAGCGCGTGGCCGCGGCGCCTGGACCCGCTGTCAAGCTGCAACTTACATTTTGAAAAGAGGAAATGTCTCCGAATGCTTTCTCGGCCCTGTCCAGATTCATAACGATCATGGGAATTTCTACGGCGCTCATGTTCCTCTTGGGGATCGGGTATCGGGGTGCCGAGTTGGAGGCACTTCGCGGGTTTGGCGGGGCATTCCGCGTCTCAAGCTCATCATCTTGAACCTCCTCGTCGAGCTCCTCATCTTCGATATCGTCATTGACACGCTCGTCCTCGGTGTCCATGGTGATGGTCTGCGCACGTGTGTGTTGAAACATACATGGGCCGGGGTGTTGGCTTTCTCGTCGTTTGCAGTAGGCGTTCTTGATTATTTGTTTCTGATTAAAGGTGTTCTGAGACCTGTTTCGACGACTTTCTAGCCCGATGGAGCGAATACGCAGGTCGAAGGACGTTTTTGGACGGAAGTCACGTTGTGCTCAGTGATGCGTTGTCGCCGGGGTGGAATTTTGCTTGTCGTTCTGAACAACTGAGAATGTCGATTGAAGGTTGAGGCGAAAGCACGGTGCGAGGTGTGGTTTGACGCTGGAAGGTGCGCTGAGGAAGGCGTTTTCAGTGGGTTCTCAGGCATCTTCACAGTGTATCTACTTTACGCCAGAAGGCAAAATACGAAGGGAAAAATCAATGGTCGTTCTACAAGCATTTGATTTTATCGCACCGGTGGAACAGAAAAGTTTCGTGTATTCAATGGTACCCCAGCTGCGTGACGGAATCTACATACGTCGTTGAGCCTCTTGGGATGTCCCATATGATCCGTGCCTGGAATGACAAGCAACGCCACGCCTAACGCAACAGGAAATTCGGATGATGAGCACGTTGCCTTACCGAGAAGTCTGCAAGATAAGCTAAGCTACAATCACTCGGCAGGCACGCAACCCCGTCCCATTCAGATCTCCAGCTACTTTATTCACAGCAAGATAAAGTATCAACGGAATGGGGACAGGCGTGTTCGCGTTTCAGATCGCCCAGCAAGCCGAGTCGTCCAATGTTGGGCCCGTTTCCACAGCGCTAGGTGGTAGATTGAACCCAGAGTGATGTGATGATGCCCACATAACGTGTTTGGGAGCACACCGAAGTCCCTGCGACGACCAGGTGATTTGCAGCCCCCTGGAAATACAGTGTGTGAGGGGGCAGCAGAGAGTCAGCAGTGTGCTTATGTAAGGCACGTAATGGCGTTCCCACGAGATCACTTGTGGGGGCCAAGGGGCGGACTACTAAGGGACCGGATAAAACTGCTGCCGACCAGAGAAATTGAGCTCCAGGGTCCAGCTTCATCGTCCATTCAGAGTAGTCGAGCGGCAGCGGGCCATCCACTCCCGTGCGGCGGGCTAGCCATGATATTACCTAAGGCAAAGGGGGCCAATGAAGAGAGCCGCTTTCGCAGAGCAGGTCCGTGCAAGGGTCACGTCCGCATATCGTCCCTGCCAGTGCCAATCATCAAGGTGGCATCCGTCAACACCCCTTTCCCCATCCGTCCTCAGGAGTAGTGTAGATAGGTACGATGTTGGTAGGTAGGCATGTAGGTAGGTATCCGTATACTGAGGTGCGGACAGCAGCAGCGGTGGCAGGGTTATTATCACGTCCGCTACCTTTCAACTTGCCCTTGCTAGTGTAGGTAGCTACCCAAGGAAACCATTACACCTAGTACTTCCCACGCCGTGGGTTTTGCTGCTACGTGATTGCTTCAGGTGCTACCGTGCTGTTTGACCCCGGCGCACCGCACTGATTACAGGGCAGTCAGGCCTGAGAACCCACCGACGTGCCCGCTGAGGTGGACTCCCACCCAGCAAAGCGCAGCACCGCCTAGCGCCGCTCCCATCCCCAGTCGGGATCAGTCCTGGAGCGAGTGTCCAGTGCTGATGCGAAGGGCCTTCACAGCCTCGACCTCCACTCTGAACCACCTCACTCACACCTTGCCGTACACACTGGTGCCAGTTACGTCTACCTTAATATTTCACCGCCGCTAGCACTTTAGGAGAGGTCGGCTTCTGGTCCCGCGCGTCGTCGTCTCACACTTCATCTGGGCCCCGCAAACTACTTCAGCTTTACTCTCTACCGACGATCCATAGGAAACCACAACTCCTTCGAATCTCGAGATTCACGTCTGGCCTTCTCTTCTTTTCGCTGCCCACATAACTCGTTCTCCCGACGTTTTCTTGATGGGCCTGTCCCTCAATCCGTTTCCACCCCCAGTTTCTTCCCCTTGTCTGAGCACCACACGAAGCGACGCTGCGCTATCCTAACGGGACAACCTAACCCAACCTCAGCCCTCGCGAGCGACGCCCTCCTTCCATCTGGTCGACATCGATCTGCCGACGCGCTCGCTACTTTCCAACTACATCTCCACCTCCAAACCGCACCTCATCTCAACTTATTAGTCGCGCATCTGCGGAGTCGCGCCACGACCCTGGAATACCCCCTCCAGATCCGCCCGCAGTCGCCTGCTCGTGCCCCGACGCCAGCTGGTTCATAATTGACTCGATCCGGCCGACTACAAGCCCCTTGCTCACCAGGGAATTGACCGTCCGTCAGGCGCTCGCATACCCTCCCCCTCGTTGGACACCCGTCCATTGCGATACACAGTCGCTTGCTGTAATAGCTGCAGAGTCGGGCGATCCTGTCGCCCCGCGGAGAGGGACTTCACCGTGACGTCCAAAATGAAGCGCTTCGGCCAGAGGGTGGTAAGTCCTCCGTCACTACCCGGCCCCCCCTGAGCCCTTATCCCGCTCTGGACAACCTATTGACAGCCCAGCATGCTCAGCTCTCGCGCGGCAAAGACCCCAACAAGTCCAAGAAGAATAAGGATTCGAAGGATGGCACCGCATCCCCTTCGTCGGTCGGCTCAGGTCGCGATGCCGCCCAGTCCCCCAACCCGACCCCATCGTCCTCGACGACGAACCTGTCCGATTCCCGTAACAAGCCCCTGCCCCCCAGCAATGCCGGCGCTCACGGTGGGGATCACGGCTCCGGGAACCAGCCGTCGCCATTGAGTAACCAGCAAGGTGCCGTCCCGGATCGTTATAGCTCCGTGGGAGGTGCGGCCCAAGGTGCTAACGGTGGAGGTTCTCCAGCTCGCCATGGAACTTTGCCGCCTACTGTCATCATCAGCCCGAGCGCTCCTGTGAGAACTACCTCGCAAAATCCCCCGCTCAATCGTCGCTGCTAATCACATCTGAAGCATGTGCCACCCCCGGGCGCCGCAGAAACCATGCCACACGACCTTGCGCCTCCGAAAGCGGGCACAAAGTCGCTCATGTTCGACCGCCTCCACCAGACGCCGAAGGACGTGCCCGAGGGTCTCAGGACTCCCAAGCGACAGCACTCCTCGAGGTTCGACATTTCGGCTCACCGCGAGCTCGAGAAGCTACCCGGATTCCACGAAGTTCCTCCTAACCGACGTCAAGAGCTCTTCATGCAAAAGATTGACCAGTGCAACGTCATTTTTGATTTCAACGATGCCAGTGGCGACATGAAGTCCAAGGAGATCAAGCGACTTGCGCTCCACGAATTGCTCGACTACGTCGCGAACAATCGCCAGGTCATCACGGAGCCAATGTACCCCAGGGTTGTCGAGATGTTCGCCAAGAACCTCTTCCGCCCGATTCCCCCGCCAATGAACCCCCAAGGAGAGGCTTTCGATCCAGAGGAGGATGAACCTGTCCTGGAGGTTGCGTGGCCTCACATCCAAGTTGTTTACGAATTCTTCCTGCGCTTCATCGAGAGCCAGGATTTCAACACCAACATTGCCAAGGCGTACATTGACCACAGCTTCGTGTTGCAGCTGCTAGAGCTCTTTGATTCCGAGGACCCTCGCGAGAGAGACTTCCTTAAGACGACGCTTCACCGGATCTACGGCAAGTTCCTTAATCTCAGATCTTTTATCAGGCGCTCCATCAACAACGTCTTCTTCCAATTCACCTACGAGACGGAGAGATTCAATGGAATTGCCGAACTTCTGGAAATCCTCGGCTCTATCATTAACGGTTTCGCTCTGCCGCTGAAGGAGGAGCACAAGACATTTTTGACCCGGGTTCTGATCCCGTTGCACAAAGTCAAGAGTCTGAGCATGTACCACCCTCAGCTGGCGTACTGCATTGTCCAGTTCTTGGAGAAGGACGCTTCCCTGACGGAGGAGGCAAGTTACCCTTAATTGCCAGCGTCGAAAAGCGTTTCCATGCTAACCCTCACCAGGTTGTTCTCGGGCTACTCAGGTACTGGCCCAAGGTCAACAGCACAAAAGAAGTCATGTTCCTCAACGAGGTTGAGGACATCTTCGAAGTCATGGACCCGGCCGAATTCGCCAAAGTC
This sequence comes from Colletotrichum musicola, assembly GCA_014235935.1. Lineage (NCBI taxonomy): Eukaryota > Fungi > Ascomycota > Sordariomycetes > Glomerellales > Glomerellaceae > Colletotrichum > Colletotrichum musicola. The sequence continues at coordinate 52,789 of WIGM01000114.1, forward strand.
CAAGAGCCTCTGTTCCATCAGCTTGCCAAGTCTGTCGCCAGCCCTCATTTCCAGGTCGCCGAGCGTGCTCTGTACTTCTGGAACAACGAATACTTTTGCAACCTCGTTAGCGACAATGTCGAGATCATCCTACCCATCATGTTTGCACCACTTTATGAGAACTCGAAGGGGCACTGGAACCGGTGAGTACCGTGTGATTTAACAAAATGATGATTCGCGCTGACCCCGCACAGCACGATTCATGGCATGGTGTACAATGCCATGAAGTTGTTTATGGAGATCAACCCGCAACTGTTCGACGATTGCTCCCACGAATACACCGAGCAGCAGAACAGCGCCGCTGCCAGAGAAGCTCTGCGCGAAAGAAAGTGGGCGTCCATTGCGGACCAGGCCAACCAAAATCGGTCTGCAAACGGGAATTCGGGGGCTCCGTCAACCGGCAGAGCACACGCCGGTTCCCTGTCCCGCGTCGACGAAGTTGACGGAACCGAGGACAACCAGAAGCGATTAGACTCCCTCAAGCTGCAAGATGGCGACCGCAGGGACCGTCGGCATGAGCGACAAGATTCGGTAGGATCAGCCCAAAGCCAAAGATGATTTTGCCCTTGTTGTCGTTCCTGCCCCTCTCTGTCATCGACCTGCGCTTGAGCAACCTTACGACTTGCCTATTATACACCTGTTGCATTTTTGCTGATGTTCATACCCTCTGCATCCTGTTTGTCTGTCTATCCTGTATTTCGCCTTGCTTCTTCGTGCTTTTGCGAGCTTCAAAACCGCTGGCGTTCATTACATAATTCGAATACTCGGTTGACAATGAACCGATTTAGGGCTCGGAACAAAACGGCGAAGAGGCATCATCAAACGCGGCCGAGGAGTCATGACGGGCTTTTGGCGTGACCACCGAAATGGTGTTACCTTCAACGGGTTGAAGGGACTTCACACACAAAACGGGAAAAACTTTGGCATGCACTTTGAGAGAGGAGGAATTTCAGAGGGTCTCACACCGCAGGCACCGCAGGGAACGAATTTTCGGCTCAGGAAAAGAAGACTCTGTGCTCGAGGGAAGGGGCCTCGCCGCCCCCGGGACATACTTAATTTTCATGATTACAATACAATACACAACCCCCTGGAATGACTAGCGTGTCCATGCCTTCGCATGCGGTTCTTGCTGCATATACTTTTCAGCTTTTATTTCTGCTGTTGGCCCCCTGGGTGTCTGTCTTGTACATCCAGTGGCGTAATAAAAGCCACAGAGGGGCATCGGAGTCCATCGCACCTCATTCGTGTTCCTCGGTTTCACCAGCCATTGCCCCTACCCCTGTCGTAGCCTCCTCTACCACGACCTCTGAATCCACCGCCGCCACGTCCATATGGCTGCTGGTAGTGATTGTGCTGCGGTGGAGGGGGAGCCCACCCGCCCATATTGGGCGGGGGCGGCGGAGCACCCCAGTTCTGTGGCGGACCGCTCATGTAGGCGCCCGCGGCGGGCGGGGGAGGAGGCGGCGGCGGCCACGCTCCCTGGAAGCCCTGTGGCGGAGGAGGCGGTGGGAAGTGTCCGAAGCCCCCGCCGGCCGCGTTGGGAGGCGGAGGAGGATACGGTGGGAACGCTGGCGGTGGTGCGTGGTGGTTCGGAGGAGGGGGTAGCGCCTGGCCTCGATCGCGGTAGCCCGGTCCGAAGTCTGGGTTGAACCGGCCGCGGTTTTGGGGCGGGAGAGGCGAGCGGCTGGATTCAGGGCGGCCTCGCCGGTTCCGGGACGGAGATCTTGATCGGTAGCGGCCGCGGGATCTTGACCGCGACCGCGACCTCGATCTCGACCTGGACCTGGATCTGCTGTAGCCCCTGCGCTGCGGGCTGCGCCGCCGACCGGGACTGCGACCGCGGCTACGACTCCGGCTTTGCGAGTCTGGCGACAGACGGCGTCGCTTGAACGCGGGAGGCGAGTCGCTTCGACTCGACCGGCCGGGGGAGTAGCTGCGGGAGCGGCTCCGCGAGCTCGAGCGTCCGCGCCCCGTCCTGTCGCCGGCCTTTCCGTCCTTGCGCTTCTTCATCTTCTCGCAGAAGCCGCGCGACCAGCCGTAGTACGTCTCTCCGCCGATGACCTCGCCCGTGATCTCGTCCAGGACGACGCGCTCGCCCATCTCGCTCAGCTCGGTGGAGTGCGGCAAGTCGGACTGCTGGGGGCTCGCCGACTTGCAGTAGAGCTTCTCCACGTCCGCGAGGAGATCCTTGACCGCCTTTGCGAGCGCCTTGACTGCCGGTCCCGGGGCGAGCTGGAGCGGCTTGATCATGTCGGGGTTCATGGGCTTCGTCGAGTTTGGCTCGAGGTGCGGCAGCCAGTTGCCGGCGGGCAGGTCGTACCATGGCGTGTTCGGGTCGCCGTGCATCGAGGGGATCATGTAGGGCGCGTCCTTCGCGGGCTTTACTGCCAGGTTCGACCCCGTCTGGTCCTGTGCGTTGCCTTGACCTGCGGCCTTGGACAGCTTGCCGCCCTCAGGGGCTTCCTTGACAGTGTTCCGCAACTCGTCCGTTACCGACGGCGAGAAGTAATTCTGGGCCTCCCATAGTCCTAGCAGGGTTTCCAGCTTCTTCGCCTGCTTGAGGCAGTTGCGAAAGCTGGCGGCGCTGTGGAAGAGCGACGCGAGGCTTGGTTGCAGCTCGGTTGCGAAGCGAGCGTCTCCATCCCGCACGATCGCGTGGTAGAGGACATCGTTGACGACGTAGAGAATGTGCAGGCGTTTCCTCCTGGCGGAGGGCTTGGTCTTCTTTGCTGCCGCGTCATCGTCCGGGAAGGAGTTGGAGAGGGCGGCCAGGTATTTGCCGAGGGCGGCGACCCGCGCAGGGGAGGCGGCTAGGTTCTTCAAGATCCAACGCTTGCAGTTCTAAAGGAGGCAGCAGGAGTTTAGTCGACCCGCAGTAAACATTGAGGATACAAGCGAATTGTGCAAAAAAAAAAAAAAAAGAGAAGGAAGGGAAAATAGCGCGGAGAGAGGCCGTTTCAAGAGGGCGTCAAACCTGGACGTTGGCGGGCGAGCACTGGTGTATCGCGTCGTGGAGGAGGGCGTGGAAGGTCTCGATCTCGGGCCTGGTGAGGGAGACGGGTTCTTTGCGGAAGAGGATGGCGCTGAGAGAGGCCTTTGCTATTGCCAATTCGGGAGTCGCCATTGTGATGCGATTCGCGTGCCTGCGTCGAACCAAGAAGGTGGATAGCGCGAAGCTGGTCTGGTCGAAAGAAGGGGAGTTGTGCCGCGGCTCGAGCTAGAGCTTTCTTTCAGCAGATGCCGCCTAAGCTTCAACAGTCAGGAATAGCTAGGTATGGACCTACGATGCTCGAATGCGCCGCAGTCGTAAACTGTGGCTTAGCTCCTACGGTATACGCACAGGGGCTTAGGTGCTTGAAGGACTGGACTGGAGGAAAAAGAAGGAAATCGGTTAAGAATCGGGGGTTCTGCGCGGCTTGTTCCGTACGTGCGTCAGGGGACCCAGTCGACCCAGTGCGGATTGCCATAAGGCCTAGTAGGTCTGTGGTGGCGGGCATCGAGCCGCCTCCAGTGGCAGCCAAAGCATCCTGGAAGCCAAGAAGCGGTGTCAACTCCGGGGATTTTTGGCGCGAAGTCAACGCGGAGCTGTTGAACAAGATGTAAATAGAGCGGGGGAAATGCAGAACGTTCAGAGACAGGTGTTTTCGAAAACCAGCTGTCAATTTGCGAAGATTCATGCAAGCAGCCAGGTTTAGTTAGATGGTTCAGGTGCACGAACTACTGACGTAGGTTTGGCTTACAATGATTCATTGTCAATTTTGCTAGGTATCCTGCGTAACTTGGTCACTGCCCTTAGGACGCTTTTGCATTCAGAAAGAACCGCCGTGATCCCTCGCGGGAACGATATCAAGATGAGAAGAGAGGCATTATGTCCATCGTGTCGTTTCCAATGATACAATGAGCGGCCGTGACGACCAGGGGTGAACTGTTATTTTACACGAACTCGGGGGTTGTTCGGGCTCCTCCCACCGGCTCCCTAGCCACACTATGAGAAGCGGTCTCCCTTTGGACTCTTGAACGGCGTGCTACTCTCGTATTTGCTCTTCTCGAAGACTCTCTGCGATTCCGTCGTCGGGGCGTGGCGGGTCGGGGCGGGATCGTTGCTGGACTCCTGGCTGGGGGAGCCGGCGGTATCGGTGCGAGCCTCTCCGCCCATCGCCGTGGCGGAACCGGGCTGGCTGGGAACGTTGTCGCCGTACTCGAGGGATGAGGCCAGCTCCTTGCGCCTGCGCTGCTCCTCAAAGCGGGCGGCGCGGTCGGCGTTGATGCTCTGCTTGGCGAAGTAGTAGGCCGTTCCGCCGGCTGACATGCGATACGATGTTAGCAAAGTCGGTAGAGAGAGAGAAACGCAAGTTAAGACGCACCAGCACAGAGGGAGCCCCATCCGAGCCTGCGGAATGCCAGAGTTAGCGCAAGCGCGACGATGAACGATTCGCGACGAGTCAAGCCTACCAGAACGATTTGACCTAGGATTAGCCATGATGTTAGCCAAGCACTTGAAACGACATGCGACGGTTGAGGAACAGCTTACGGTGTTCATTTTTGTGGCAGTTTCCGCGGATGACGATCAGCAGTACAATAGGTTTCGCAGGGCTGAAAGGTTGGCGATAGAGACTGGGGAGCTATTCGGAGAAGCGAAGAAGAGAAAAAGTTGCGCTGTCGGAGTTGTTCCAAAGGAAGATGTGAACCCGGTCAATCGAAGCGCAAGTTCGCGCAGAGTACGCACTGTGGAGAGTGGGATGGTCTGATGATGGAGCTCCTCGATTGCTTGGCCTTGCTCCGTGCACGCGAGTTGTGGACCCCGAATGAATGGAAGGTGGTGGTTGGGCCAAATCCAGCTTAGCCGGGCCGAGACAGTTGAAAACGAGGTACGTACTGTTTGGCTTGCAAATACCTTAGCAGGCACTTCGGCTTTGTACCTACCTGGGAGGCAGCGGGCACTTCCCAGGTGTCTCCGGGGCCGGCGAGTACACTACAGGGGCTTCTGGCCCGGAACTACCAAGGTCCAGCACCAATGGACACCAGCGGCAGCGGCAGCGGCAGCGGCAGCGGCAGACGGGATCGGGCGTGCTGGCCTACCTGCACTAATTTCAGAACCATTAGCGTCCAGTAGCGAGTCCCAACCTTCCCAGGCCCAACGGTGTCGGACGTAGGTAAGCAAGGTACCTGACACGCAGGTACCGTACCGTTCCCTTGCGTCCTGGGTGGCATCTCTTGGAAGCCGGTCCAGAGGCCCGCAACTGGCTTCCAACCCTTGCAAGTGACCGGCTGCTGAGGCCAGTGGCAGAAAGAGGGAGGCAGGGCTTGGCAGGGCCATATGTCATAATGGATATGATCGCTCCCTTAGATAGGACAAAATGCGGCGGGACGGGCACAGCGTACGCAGTACGCTACGTCGTGCCCTGACGTCGCCGTCGTATTATTAGTTGACGGCAGTGTTTAGATGGCGGATAGTGAGTCCCCCAAGCATAGTTTCTACGGGTGCCTACCTCCTAATTCATGTACCTGATCAACATACGTACCGCTCGCTACCAAGGTACGTAGCAGAAGACTCCGGTAGGTAGATCTCACTGTCTACAGGTCCCTCTCGCACCGCGCGGCTGCATTCTCTGATGCACTGCGGCCGTTCGGAGTACGTGCCTCACCTTACGTTGCCCTTCCCTGTCTTCATCTGCCAGCCTGAACAATACTTTCCCCTACACCCAAAGTAGCACACAACGCAAGATACCTCGGCCCTCCCTCGCCTTGGAGGCTACACTATGTACCCGCCAGCAAGGTACACGTATACGCACCCACCATCCACACTGCCGTCAGGTCCCAGCAAAACGGCCGGGAATCTTATTGCTCCAAGGGGCCATTGCAATGCCACCTTGATCGTCAATCATAACCTCCCACGACCACCACAACAGCCACAACAGAAAAAAAAAAGCCATCCAAGGCTCCTTTTCCATGCGCGCTCCACTGCGACTCTGACTCCTTCACCTCCGGTCATGCCCTAGAGTGCGTCCCAATAGCTTCGAAACGCCCGCCCAGCATCATTATGCTCCTAAGTCCTCTTGCACGGCCTTCCATCCCACTTCTCACAGTCTCTCCGGACACCGTCGCGCATCAGACCCTCTCCTTCGTCGACGCACCCTTGCGACAGCCGACTCTCTCTCGCTGCCTCTAGATCGGTCACTCTCGTGCAGAATAAGGCGTGAGCCCTCGTTCGAACGCCCGTCGTTCATGGTTCCATGAAGCAGCTCTCAAAGACGTGGGTGTAATGGGTATCGGCACCCTGAGCCCCGCTGTCGTGCTCTACTGTCATCATCATGGCTCCCCCCGATCAGAATGGGCCTGATGGCTCTTCACTTGTCCGTTTCTCCGAGGTGTGAACGCATACCCGTTTCCCATGCTAATATGGCCTACAGAAACCCGTTTCGTCCCTTCGAGCCCAGTTCGAGAACATGCACAAGACCAACGATTCTACTGCGCCTGGCCCCTCCCCGCCTCGAACAATCTCTCCGGCCCCGAAGCCAGACTTCCTTCGAGATGCAAAATCCTCCTCCGAAAGCCTTCCGATCCCCCCAAGACCTCGAGAACGTGCGAGCATCTCTGCGCCTTCGCTCCCTCCTCCGCTGCACGAGCCTGTTCCTCGCTCGCCGGGCCGCTCCCTGGGCATACCTCCCACGTTGAAGCCGGAGCCCGTCAAAGCTCCTTCGGTGATGATAGAGCCTCCCCAGTCTCCTCCTAAGAACCCCGTAACCAGGTTCGCGCATTCCGAGGCGCCGTCTTTCCTGAATGCTGAGTCAGGCGCCTCTACACCGACAACGCCAACGACTTCGCGTCAGTTCAAGATTCCAAGCCGCCCGCACACACCTTCCCTCGAACCGAGACGTTCCCCAAGGCTGTCGGCCTCCCAGCCGCCGTCTCCGCCACCACCGAGACGATCGGGGGAGGTACGGAGAGATAACAAGCCCGCTCTCCCCCCGCCCATTAACCGCGCCGAGAAGCCGTCTATGCAGGGACACCCGAAACCATCGTTTCTCGCCGAGCAAAGTCACAATTTCGAAGCCAGGGTTAAGACCGTTAAGCCGGAGACGTCCCCATTCAGTAGCCCGCCCAGCAGCCCTGGAAGCCACCATGAAGCAACTCCCCCGACGCTTCCTACAAGACCGAAAGCGCAAGCTGTTCAGTCGGAACCACCGCCTCAGCCGGTGATGCGTGGGCGGACTCTGGATGTTGGGTTCGCGCCTCCACCGGTTCACCACTCTATCATGACCAAGAGAACCCAACGAGATCACCACGAGACGAACGGCTTTGTCAAGGGCCAAATTACTCCTCAAATCACCGGCGAGTCTCGATCCACCGTGCCCGCGCTGCCGACGAGACCACTGTCCATTGCAGCTGAGCCACCGCCAAGACCGCCAATCTCGACGACAATGAAACCACCTCCAAGACCTCCAAGACCCGGTATTAACACTCACGTTGTCTCTGAAGCTCAACCCCCGCCCAAAAGGATTGTTTCGACGCCGACAGCTCATCTCCCGCCCCCTACGCGTTTGCCTGGACGTGCAAACACAGTTACCGACAGAACAACTGACAGACCGGCGGCTCGTCCTCCACCTCCACAGCCTCCTCAGCCTGTGCAACCAGTGCAGCATCAACCGCCGCCAGCCGAGACGACAGCTCTAATTCCATCCAGTAATAACTCCAAGGTTGAAATCAACGGCACGAGTCAAACTTTTCCAGATCCTTCAAATGTTAATCGAAGGCCGCCTTATATCAAACAAGGCGTGCACGAGATCCAGACCAAGTATGACCCACGCACGTTCGATGTATGTGGCGATCTCGTCTGCACTACCGGGCACTTGACGCGGGTGTGGAGCCTACGGGACGGTGAGCTCCTGATGAGTTTCGCTCACGGCGAAGGCATCAAGGCAACCGCAGTGGCATTCAAACCTGGCAATAACGTGGATGAGGAAGGCCAACGTTTGTGGATCGGTAACAACTTTGGCGAGCTTATGGAGGCCGATATCGCAACCCAGAGCGTGATTGCGAACAAGCCAGCTGCTCATGGCCGACACGAAGTGATCAAAATCTACCGTCATTTTAACGAACTATGGTCCCTTGACGAGACGGGTGGTCTACTCGTATGGGGTCCTGATGAGACAAGCACGCCCAATCTGACGAACAACTCACATCAAGCATTCCGTGTACCGAAGGGCCATACCTTCTCCATGGTCGTTGGAGACGAACTATGGCACGCGACTGGAAAAGAGATCCGTGTGTTTGCTCCATCTTTGGACGGGCAAACGCAATTCCAGGTTCTGGTGAGGCCTTTGGTGCAAGACATGGCTGGGGAAGTGACTTCGGGGACGCAAGTACGGTCACAACCTGGCAAGGCCTTCTTTGGTCATGCCGACGGCAAAGTTTCGATTTACAACACGAACGATTTCGCATGTCTTGGCATTATCAACTTGAGCTCCTGGAAGATCAACTCTCTCTCTGGGGTTGGCGACCAGCTTTGGGCTGGCTTTAATACCGGCAAGGTCTGCGTCTATGACTTGGAAAACACTCCATGGGCTGTCAAAAAAGACTGGCAGGCTCACGATAAGAACCCGGTTGTGAAGCTCATTTCTGATTCGTCAAGTTGCTATCGCATGGATCGCCACCAGGTCATATCCCTTGGTGCTGATAACATGCTTCGCGTTTGGGATGGACTTCTACAAGACGACTGGCATGAGACGGAAATGAAGGCAATGGACACGCAGTACTGCGAGTTCCAGGACCTAAAGGTCTTGGTCATGACTTGGAATGCGGGTGCCTCCACTCCCCATAGTCTGCGCTACGCAGAGGAAGACGCTGAGTTCATCAGAAGTCTGCTTCAAGCGAATAGCTCGCCGGACATCCTGGTGTTCGGGTTCCAGGAGCTCGTGGACTTGGAGGACAAAACCGCCACAGCCAGTAAGTCTGCCTGTTGCATGACCCTGCGCAGACGTGCTAACTGTAAGTAGAACGTTTCTTGAAGGTCAAGAAGAAGGAAGGCTCCGATCAAGAACGGATGAGCCACCAGTACCGTGACTGGAGAGACTTCCTTCTGAAGAGTCTCGACGATTACATGCCGGCTGATTGCCTGTACCACTTGCTGCACACTGCCACGCTCGTCGGTTTGTTCACCTGCATATTCGTCAAGTCAACCCTTCGCGACCGCATTCGGAACCTCAGTGCGTCAGAAGTAAAACGTGGCATGGGCGGCCTCCATGGCAACAAGGGCGCCATCGTTGTCCGGTTTATGGTCGACGACTCGTCATTGTGCTTCATCAACTGCCATCTGGCAGCAGGCCAGTCCCAAGCAAACAGCCGACACAACGATGTGGCCGCCATACTCGAATCGCAGATTCTACCAGCGGAACGTGACCCCAACACCCGACTTGACAGCTTCATAGGGGGCGGAGATGGCACCATGATTTTGGATCACGAATTGTGTTTGCTGAACGGTGATCTCAACTATCGCATTGACACCATGTCTCGCGACACCGTCGTCATCGCTGTCAAGCAGAATAATCTGGCCAAATTGCTGGAGCGAGATCAGCTCCTGGTAGCCAAGCGGCGAAACCCAGCATTCAAGCTTCGTGCGTTCGACGAGATGCCCATCACCTTTGCACCCACATACAAGTATGACGTCGGAACCGACAACTACGACACCAGCGAGAAGAAGCGCTCGCCTGCCTGGTGCGACAGACTGCTCTATCGTGGAGGGGGCAGGATAAAACAGATCGATTACAAGCGACACGAGGTCCGCGTATCCGATCATCGCCCCGTAACCGGAAGATTCAAGTTCACGGTCAAAAAGATACAGCCAAAGGCGCGGGCCATGGCTTGGATGGACTGCCAGCAAAGATTTGAAGATTTGAGACTACGTGAGATCAACGATGACAAGTAAGGACTCATCATTTCCGCCCCAAACACATTTTACTAACAATACCAGAATGTCTTATCTGACGGGTGTCATTGGTTACGATGCAGCCACAGCTCGAGGCATTCTCCGACCAAGGGATGAACGCAGCCCGAGCAGGCCCCGGGAAGCATAGACAAGCTCACGAATGCCATTTCTTCACGGACCATGAGTTATTACTTGGCCACGCACTAGATGACAGGGCATCAGCAGACCGAGAGATGAGGACGCGACTTACGAACGGAGGCTTATGACAGGGGGCAGGAAAAGGTTACTATCACAAAGGCGGAAGGCATGACACTTGAAACGTCCAACAACGACCTGGCATTTGAATGGCGCAGTATAGACAGAGAGAGAAAGATATTTGAGATTTGCTAGCCCAGCACGTTGAGCGGAGGGAGGGCAGCTGGGTGTGGCTCCAGCAAGCAGCCTTCACTCGGCTGCTTGGCTAGGCTTTTTGTATGATTCTCTGAACGGAACACCGTGTGCTGGCCACCGAATAGACGGACCAGCGGCCGACGGGAACCTAGTCACGCGACAAGAGAAAAAAGAACCCGAATGAAACGTGTAACTTTCGCTGTTTACGCCATGATGGCATTTTATTTATATCCACATGCCAGGCTGATCAAGGAGGCTGTT
>WIGM01000114.1:63499-81096 GCA_014235935.1 Colletotrichum musicola
TAACGTCGTGGTTGTCGGAGAAGCCGTTGAAGCGGGTGGCGGAGCACTTGGTGTAGGCGCCCATGTCCTCAAAGTACAGCCAGTCGCCCACGTCGAGCTCGTGCCCGAAGGAGATGGTCTCGGTGATGCGGTCGATGCCGTCGCAGGTGGGGCCCCAGACGGAGTAGCGGATGCCCTCGCCGTCCGGGCAGGCGCTGGCCGAGGGCTGGTCGTAGACGGTGGAGCGGTCGGCGCGGAGGACCTTGGCGACGGGGTGCTGGTGGTCGAACATGATGCTCGAGAAGTTGCCGTAGAGGCCGTCGTTGAGGTAGACCATGTAGCGCTTCTCGCCGCCCAGGGCCGGGTCCTCGACGGTGCGGCGGGCGATGATGTTGCAGGCGATGGTGAAGGCGGACGAGACGTAGTAGCGGCCGGGCTCGGCGATGATGTTGACGTTGCCGCTGGCGGGGAAGTACTCGTCGAGGGCGCCGCGGAGGACGACAGCCATATCCTCGAAGGTGTCGCCGCAGAAGCCGCCGCCGATGTCGAGCGTCTTCATGTCGAAGCCGTAGGCGCGGCCCTGCTCGAAGACCTCGTAGGCGTCGTAGACGGCCTTGTAGAAGGCCATGGGGTCGGAGGCGCCAGAGCCGACGTGGAAGCTGACGCCAACGACGTTGAGGCCGAGGTCCTTGGCGGTGGCGAGGAGGCCGTCGGTGTCCTCCTTGGCGGCGCCGAACTTCATGCTGAGGCGGCACAGGCTGGACTCGTCGTCGGTCATGATGCGGAGGTAGAGCTCGGCCTCGGGGAAGAGCTTGGCGACCTTGCGCAGCTCGTCGGCGTTGTCAAAGGTCATCTGCTTGACGCCCATAGCCTTGACGTGGCGGACGTACGAGTTGGTCTTGCAGGGCTGGGCGTAGATGATGCGCTCGGGGGCGGTGCCCATGCTCAGGACCTGGTCGATCTCCGTCTTGGAGGCGCAGTCGAAGCCGGTGCCGAGTGCGGCCAGGAGCTGGAGGACCTTGGGGTCCGGGTTGCACTTGACGGCATAGAAGGGCTTGACGCGCGGCAGGTTGAGCTTCCAGCGCATGTGCTGGCGGTAGACCTCGCCTAGATCACCGACGAAGAAGGTGTCTTCGTCGCCGGGCTCACAAATCTCATGGTCGATGCTCTCCACGCGCTGGCGGAGGGCATCGCCAATCAGCTGCTTGGGGTTGATCACGCCATGTTTATTGTGGTGGGCGTGGTCGACATAGGATGATGTCTTTAAGACTGGTTGGTGGTAGGTACTAGCAAAATTGATAGTAGCTGGTGCAAAGCGATCGATCGCGGCTGTTGCCATAACCATATCCCAAGCGGTTAACGGGTGGTTGGTAGGTTGAGAAAAGATTCGTGGGGTTTGTTGTCGGTGGGTTGTCTCGAAACGGACTACGCTTTCGATGTGGGATCGAGAGAAGCTTGAAGCTCTTGAGCTGGAGGGGCTCCCGGTCTTTTTTATCGACGTGGGTTTGTTGGTGAATGGTGTGAAAGAACCTAGAACGACAAGAGGGTTCTAGGGTGGTCGAAAGCGGTAGCAGACAGAACCCTCAGTGATCTGACGAGGTCTCCTCGACTCCCCCTCGGCGAGAGGAAGAGGCGCAAAACCCGTCCTATGCGGCAGCTGGTCGGGGGTGGGAAAAGACGGGGGCGTCTGGTGAAGCAAAGCGTCGAACAAGAAAAAGTCGAGCTTCTGCTTAGGCGACGACAAGCGGAGGGGGGATGGCGTTGACGATGTGGCGAGTCTTTCGAAGGCTGAAATCTTGGTCACTGACGAAGCTCACGGCCAGGGAAGCCGTGCTGGGCTGTTGTGCCTTTGAATGACCAAAGGCTAAGTCTAGCGGTGGAAAGGGGCGATCTTTATAACAAGATCTAGACAGGCGTGTCGGTCAGCAAAGACTGTCTAGCAGTATGAGGGGTTTCTTGAATCGCGCCGGCCAAGGTGAATAGACGGATGGACGAGGTGAAGGATAGAGCGAACAGGGGAGGATGAATGGGATGAGAGAGGGATTATTCGGTCGTTTGGGGGAGATCGGAGGGTGGTTGTCAAGGTCAAGGACAGCTCTGTTGAAGCGGTGATGGTGATGCCATGTGACACGAGACTTGGACGGTCACAGTTGCGGTGCTGCGGGCGGCAGCTTCTTCCGTTTAGAAAGACGGCACGTACCAGGATATGGGAGACTGGACGGTGAGACGAAGCTCGAGTCCAGGTAGCCGAGTAACAATTTCTGTGGTTGCGTAGAGCGGAAGCTGTTGAGCGTTGCGGTTGACGATGAACCTTTGGGTTTGGGTGTCCGGGTCCAAGTTTGTGGCGGGGGGGGGGGTCCGTAAAGCCTTTTTATTGCGACGGCGCGCGAGGACGAGGGTTTGGCTCAGGTTTCGCCTGTCTTCTGCACAGCTCCTTTTGGAGGTACGGTACCTTCAGCGGTGGAGTTGTTGGCCTAAGGTGGAGGCTGGCCACACACACACAAACGTTGTCCACATTTTTTTTTGTTTAAAAATTTTCCCCCTGGTTAGCGGCGACGGCGCGGCAAGGAACGAAACCCGGTTAGAAGCACTGACAGCAGCCACTTCTCTCCCACGGCACACCCGCCTGCGCCGAGCCCATCTGCGCATCTGGGCTGGGCTGTGTTTTGCCTGCTGCTTACTCTTGTTGTTCTCTCTTCTTCCTCAGATGGGAATGCAGTGCTCTTCGGCCAAGGTTAAGCCCGGCTCCATCAACATGAAAATACTGTATACATTGCAGACAACGTGATGGATGTGATGCTCACCCGCCAGCCAGACCGAGTGAGTCCCCGGCCAAGTACACCATCCCGGCGTCAGACAGGTTTCTTTGCCTTGGGGTATTTGTACCTCGAAAGCCGCTGTTGTTTGCCCCTTCTTCAGCGTGAGGTCATGTTCGGAGTACATCCAACCATCCTTGCATCTCAGACACCGGAACCGAACCTGCACTGCAGAACAAGGTACGCGGGCCGAAGTACCTCCTCGTTGATTTACGTACCTCATTTTGGGTACCTCCCGCCTAGCCATCACCACACAACGTGTCTATCCGTACCTGGGTACCTACACAGGTACAAATACCGAGGTAGGTAGGGAAGTGTATCCGTAGGTATCTAGGCTGGAACATGTCCATTTGGCATCCACCACTGGTGGATGTGGAAGGCCTCAGCTTGGAGGTTGGCAGTTGGCCATGGTTGGCACTCATCCACCATTACGAATAGCCGCATACACTGCTGCACTTGTCACCACTGTTGGAAATTATCTGGACCGCCAGGGAACCACATCCCCTGCATCGCTCCGTCCATCTTCCCACTTTAGCGGTTGCCGTGCCTGTTTGACCGCGTCTGATCTGCCTTGCAGCATGTCTCTCCAGCGCATCGGCATCGCGCGTCAGGTAACCATCACCGATCTTGCTGACACATCGATACTGATCACCCTGGGTACCTGACCACCACTATCTCATTTACAGACCGCAACTCTGCGCTCGCTCTTCTGGAAGCCGACGACGCGCACCACTACGGGCCGTCGCCCTTCTCGTCACCAGCACCCGGGTCCGGGTCTCTCGCACCCCTCTCCCTCTCGTCCTCGTCTCCTCCAGCTTCTGCTTCTGCTTCTGCTTCTGCTACTGCTACTGCTACTGTCACCCTCTGTAACTAGTCAAGCGTTGCTTTGTCGCCCACTTGTTGCTCGTTGTGGGCGGCATTTTTCTGGAGAAGCTTGGGCTGGTCAACCCTAACGCTCCGTGCTTTTCAAAGCCCGACTCGACTCGCCTGGCCTGTTGTCGACCCGTTTCGTTTCGACATCCGGGAAGCCAAGTTCCCTGTGCTTCACGAGGGAACGTCTCATCTCTCGCTTCGCCGCTTGAGGGTTGGAAGACACGTCTCCGGGATTCCAGACAGCGGGCTCCAGACCGCTGTTGCCAATGCGTTCCCTCGCAGCATCCCGAGAAATTCCCTCACGCATGTCCACTCGGACGGCCACCATAATTAGCCTGATTCCATGCAACTCTCAAGTAGTTAGCTCAAAGGGGGGATTGTTGCGTGCTCTCCGCGCTGCTCGGCTCAGCTTCCTGTCACATTTCGCTGGCATGACATGGGAATCTGTCTGGCGAAACGGCCGTCCAACGCGAAGTGCCAGGTTAGGTGCACCTGGACAAGCCGGCACATCGCCCAGAAGCATGTGCATCTCACCTTCTCGCCTTTGCCCCCCTTACCGCGCGTAATTGCGGCATTGCTTGCTCACGCCGGGCTGTGAGCCAGCCATTCAGCGCGGCCGAGTCGGTGTTCCGGGGTCTCAAAGTACCTATGGGCTGCCTCACAGCACGAGCAAACCCACTCGGGTATCTTCGCGATCACCCCAAAGCCCTCCCCAACCTGTGGTGCCTAGGTGGTCTCCCGAGAGCCGCAGTCTCGCCGTCCAGACCTTCCATCTCACTTCGATGCCTTAATTGTGGTGCCGCGTCGTGGAGTGACGTATGCGGGGCCCTTGCCCGCCGGTTTTCATCCAATCTTTGCGGCTTTTTCCTTCTGTCACTCATCCGCCGTGTTTCCGTTCCTGTTGCAGTAATTGCCGCTATCTGATTGGCTGGTGCATCTCATTGACTTCGCCGCTGTTCAACCACTTCACTTGCATGTACTCCGCGCTTTAGTCCGACGATCCAATGCTGAGAATGTCGGTTCTGATAGAACGAGCCGGCCGGTTACTTTACACTGCGTGTAGCAGTGTAAAGTCCCCTGGCTGATTGTCTTGCTCTTGCGTCGTCTAGTGGTCTCCAGGCCATGGGATTTGGCAGGAAGACGTATCGTATCTGAACGCGTGAAAGCCCCTGTCAACCCCATATGGCATTGGCAAAAGAAAGTCGTGAATCTGTCGAATATATCGGGAGCTGGGTATATAAGTTTTTTACATGTGTGTGCTGTACAGGTGTGGTTTACAAGTATGACTGTGAGGCTTGGGTTTCCCACAGTCGTCAGTTACAGTCGGCATCCTCTGATCAAGAAGAACTGCCAAATAATGTCGTGGCTGATGATCGACGGCTTCTTCTACTCGGCGCCGTTGATGTCCATCTCGTTGATGTTCCAAGTGTTGTCCACCCAAGGGCGCTTCTCGCCCAAGAAAGCCACGCGCTCCTCCTCTTTCTTCAGAGCATCGACGATGTACTTTTGCGCGACATCGCGGACCTGGTCCTTGGACACATCGAGGAGCTGCTCGCGACGCTTCTGCTTCATCTCTTCCGTGATACCGGACAAGAATCGACCCATGCCCTCAGAGTTGACCGACTGCGGCGCATCGACCCCTTGGAAGACTGAGATCTTGGCCTCCTCGAGGTCGCGATCCGCCCATTCCTTGTCTCTGGCCCACTGGCCGGCGTTGCGCATGATGGACAGGGTGTTCTGGGGGTTGGGGTCACGGTAGGAGTAGAATCCAAAAAGTCCGTCCAATCCGCGAGAGTAGGCTCCGCCACCGTAGGCGCCGCCCTTCTCACGGATCTCGTGATGAAGGTGCTTGTGGGTAAGCAGCTGTGCCAGGATCT
Source organism: Colletotrichum musicola (assembly GCA_014235935.1). Lineage (NCBI taxonomy): Eukaryota > Fungi > Ascomycota > Sordariomycetes > Glomerellales > Glomerellaceae > Colletotrichum > Colletotrichum musicola. The sequence continues at coordinate 69,045 of WIGM01000114.1, forward strand.
GTAACGGTGCTCCGTCCGGCGACGTGTAGGAGACGGTGGGCACGGCCAAAGAACCGTAGTATACCTGGTACGGCAGCGGGAAGAAGGACTTGATGTTCCTCTGCAGCGATGCCGGCTTGGAGGGAGACAACGAGGGCTGGTCTTGCGAGAGAGTAGACATGAAGCTAGTAAGGGCATTGAGGTTGGCGCCCGTGCTCTCGGCCCCACAGGTGAGTGCCGTGCGGAAGTTACCACCAGAAAGCGCGATTTTCTGGATTTGTTTGAGCTTGTCAATGACATCCGCCAGCCCGTCTGATTCAGGTCGGTTGGCAAGCGAGGTCACAAGCTTGACCTGGGAGAGGCCGCCGATCTGCTGTCTGAGCCACGCGCTCCGGGTGAGTCCGGCTTCCGCAAAGCCGCGGGCGTATTGGTGACCGGATGAGGCAATATCGTTGACAACGCCATCGGCAGAAGCTTGGAGCAGCTGCCTGATGCGTTGGGCGGCCTCGGGGCTGTCAAAGTCCGTGTCCTGCACGAGCTGGCGGAGCAGGTCGAACATGACGGGAACGTTTCTGTCCAGCGCCATGCCGGTGAAGATGAGACCCTCGCTAGCCTGGTGGAAGTCGGTCGGAGACGGGGTTGAGTGGTAGCCCACGGAAACGCCTCCGGTCTTCAGCTTGATCAGGTCTTCAAGCTGTTCCATAGACATGTCTCTGGTGCCGAGTCGCATGATGCTGTCGGAGAAGAGGGGAATCAGTTCTCTGAGTTCATCTGGGAGGTTCTCGAGAGTGTTGATGGCTCGGAAGTAAGTGAGCCCGTTGGTCGGGGCCTCGCGCCACTGGATCTTGACACCGTTGGCAGTCTCGTCACGTACCACGACAGGCTCCTTACTGCGAGGAATATCCTTGACGTAGACGGTAGGAAGACAGCTCAGGTCCTCTGAGTTTGACTTGCCTTGCTCAACGAGGAGATCCAGTTCGCGTTGCGCAAACTTCTTTCGAGCCTCGGCATCACCGCCGGCATCTTTGGAAGCCTGCTGAATCTTGGACGCAAGTCTCTCCTTCTCCTCACGAGCCAGGTCCTCGCTGAACGTGGTCGAGGGAGCCATGGTGAAAGACAACGTGTTGTCGTTTAACAAATACTTGTCAATCAGACTCTCCAGGTAGCCGCCCTCAGCGAGCTTCGCCTCGAATCCAGAGATCGTGTCGTTCCACGCAAGCGAGTCGAAGGGATCCACGCCAGTAAACCACTTGGGCTTGAGTCTATGAAGCATCGACATACCAAAGTTGGCGGTCTTGTGCTTGAGCGTCAGTTCCAGTTGGTGGAGAGATCCGTCAATTTTGGTCCTGTCAAATCCCTTTTGGCGGACTTCCTGCAGGATACGCTGCACCTCAGCCTTGAGCTTTGGTACGTCAGCTTCCTGGACACCGGTCAAACCGATGGAGAAAATGCCCAGCTTCGCCGAGCTGTCATAGCCAGCGTTGGGGCTGAAGTCCGTTCCCAAGCCGGCCTCGATCAAACCACGGTACAGAGGCGATCCGTATCCATCCATCAGGAGAGTCGATAGCAGCGCCAGAGAGAAAGACTCGACGACGTCAGATGAGTCGCCCATGATCCACGAAACGGAGGTCTTGAACTGCCTGTCGGGGTCCACCAAAGGGTCCAGGGGCCCGTGGACGGTGACTTCTTTGGGACCCGAGCTTAGACTGATGGGCTGATGGATGGTTGCATCCCCCTCTATCTTCTCAAAGACGCTGAGCTGCGCGTTGACCTCCTGCAGATGATCGGCCAGCGGCATATCGCCATACGTAAACAACTTTGCGTTGCTGGGATGGTAGTGCTCGGAGTGGAACTTGCGCAGCTGCTCGTACGTCAGATCGGTGATCTTCTGAGGGTCACCTCCTGAGTTGTTGATATCGGGAAAGATGTGGTCTTGGAAGCGGATGTAGAACAGATAGCCTGCGTCGGACATCTGGCCCTTCATCTCGTTGTACACGACTCCCTTGAAGACGAGATCGCTCTCTTCGCCGTTGGCTGCTTGCGGGTTTTCCGGCCCAATACGCCATCCTTCTTGGGTGTAATCAGACTCCTTCAGCAGAGGGTGCAATGTCGCATCCATATAAACCGACATCAGGTTCTTGAAGTCCTGGGCGTTTGTCGTCGCGAACGGGTAGAAGGTGTGGTCTGATGCAGTGAAGGCGTTCATGAAGTTGGAAAGCGTCCGCGGGAGCATCTTGAAGAAGGGATCACGGATGGGGTATCTGAGACCATGTCAGCGAACAGCGGCATTTGCAGACGCCGTGCACCGTACCTCTGACTGCCACACAAAGTGGTGTGCTCCAAGATGTGAGGCACGCCCGTATCGTCCGGGGGGTTCGTCTTGAAGCCGATGGAGAAGACATTGTTGCTATCATCGCGCGCAATATGCAAGTAGTCGGCGCCGGTTTTGTCGTGCTGCAGGTGAAGGGCCGTCAACTCGAGCTCGGGAACATGCTTCGTGCGCAGCAGAGTGAAGCCATGGAGCTTGTCGCCGGGCTTGGGGTACTGAGAAAGCTCAGTCACGGCCTTTTTGGCCGTGTTCTTGACGGCAGTCCGCAACATATTGAAACGGGTGGAAAGGACGTCGGTAAGTATTGGTTTATACAGACGTCAACATGTTCTGCAAAAAAGAAACAGACTGAATGGGATGCAGAAAAGGACGGCTCTGAGGCGCCAGTACCTTCCTTGGTGCTTGGTCAGTCGGGTCGGTCGGTCGGTTGGTGCCACTGTGGACCGGAGGCGATTCGCAGTGCTCCCCAATTTCGATAGCTGGAAGGTGCAGGGAAATTTTTAGGCGACGGAAAGCTCTGCTCCACCCTGCTCCTTCCTCCCACTCTGAGCTCCAGTATCGGCAGGCGCCATTCGTCATCACACAGTAAATGTGGGGTCCGTATTCATTAAAACACTTCGTGTGGCATTACCGAGTCGGTGGGCCTGGGTAACGCAATAACGGGAAGTTAACAGGACGCAGCAGCCACCTGCGATACCGCCCGCTAGACTGGAACGCCGCCTGCTAGCGAAGTACCTGCCGCGGGCACTTTACTCTCCTCCCTTCAACGTTGGTCAGAAATCGCGAATCCAAGAGAAGACGACGGATTCGCTGGTATCGCAGTGGTTTTCCTTCACTTTTTTCCCATATTCTATTTCTCCCAGTTCCTACCGGATATCGCAATTGTGCATCCCATACTGTTACCCAAGTCGGGGTTTCGGCGTCAAGTTATTTGCTCTGCAGCTTAGACACCACACGAGACTCGTCGGCGGAGACAGAGTTGGTACCACTAGCACCATTGGTACTCGGGCACGGGTACGAGGCCCTGCAGCATTTCTCTCCACCCGTTTTTCTCGAGTACAGTGGCATTTCTAACGCGCACTTCGAAACCCCAGACCTGACCACGCTACACCCGGCCGAGCCACTCGTTGCGTCCAGCGCCCAAAATCCTGCGAAAGGGGTCAATGAAGGGAATAACGCCCTCTTTCCGCAAGTAGACGACTGCCGCTCGATTCCTGCCGAACGACTGCTGCGGGGAACTTCAAGGCTCAAAGCTTTCCACCCGCTTATTTTTGCGACGCCGACCCGCTCAATCGATCGAACACGAATGCGAACACCAGAACAGATACTGGCGACGACGAGACTGACAAACGACAACTCGACTGCCCCTCCACTTCAAGCCGAGTAATGCCCATCGGCCAGGCAGACACCGCCATGTCGAACGGCCAGGATGCTCACGCGTCCCCGAAGAAGGGGAAGCAGAAAAAAGCGGTTGACTCTAATGAATCCGCAAAGCTGCTGGCGCAACGCATCTCGCAGCTCGAGCAGGAATCCGCTGGGGAAAAGGATCAAGAGGCAGAGATTGGTATGTGCAATGTCCCTCTCGTCGTTTTGTACCTTGGTGCCGGCCGGGCCGGATCAAGAGTGTCATGTGAGCTTCGGACTCACGATACCCCTCCACTCCCGATGGTGGATTCTACGGGAACCTGTGTGGTGCAGCCCAATGCCCATAGACTGGGCAGCGGCGACAACACTCTGGCCTGGCAGCAGCGCTTCAAAGATGTCGCATCACCAAATTTACACTTCATGTCTTGGGACAGCTGTTTTACCATGGCTAACCTCTGACTTGGTAGAGCGCGAGGTCAAACGTGCGAATCGTGACCTGACGCAACAAGTGGCGAAGATGAGCGACATGCAAAAGATAGACCACTTGACCCGAAGATCCAGCGAATTGTTGGCCGATATGCGGCGCGTGGAGCGAGAGAACCAGAAGAACAAGAAGCGAGGCGACGTCTTGCAGAAGGAAAAGGATGCAAACCGCACAGAACTCAGCAAAACTGTTGGCTTGAAGGAGAAACTCGAGAAACTTTGCCGGGAGCTGCAACGGGACAACAACAAGTACAAGGTCTGCAGCCCCATCACTCATCCAGAATACCTGGTACCAGCGAGGCCCGATGCTGACTATGTCCTAGAACGAGAACAAGACTCTTCAAGACAACCTGAAGCACACCAGTGCAGCGTATGATGAGAAGCACGCGGCACTGCTTGCTAAGTTAGAGGGTATTCAGGAGGAGAAAGACCATCCTCGAAAGCAGGTCGTCGACATGAGTGTCGATACCCTGTGGGTTTTCCCCGGTATCTCATCGTAGGCTTTGGGCTAACATGGTGGAAGTTTCCGGAACCGTTTCAAGTCTTTCATTGAGCAATATGAGCTGCGGGAGCTGCACTTCCATTCTTTGATGCGCACCAAGGAGCTGGAGGTCCAGTACAACATGGCACGCTACGAAAGAGAGAAGAAGCATGCCGAAGCTGAGGCAGCCAAGGCACGCAACCTGCAGACCCAGGTCCAGACGTTCACCAAGACGGAGTCTGAGCTAAGGAACCAGCTCAATGTCTACGTCGACAAGTTCAAGCAGGTACGGGCACGTCCAGCCAAGATGCAGAGACTGAGGCCCTATTTGCTGACACATCAAGGTTGAGGACACGCTCAATAACAGTAATGATCTGTTTCTGACCTTTAGAAAAGAAATGGAAGACATGTCTAAGAAGACGAAGCGGTTGGAGAAGGAGAACGAAACGATGAAGCGCAAACACGAGGCCACGAATGCCAACATCATTCGTATGGCTGAGGAGCGTGAAGACTGGCGGAAGAAGGCCGCGGATGCTAACCTCAAGGCAGAAAAGCTCCGAGATATCATCAACCAGATGCAAACACAGGGCCGCAAGGTCCCACCGGGCATGGCGGCGACGCTGGAAAACAGCTACTCGGACAGCAATGGCCACATGGATGACGATGGAAGCGACTACTTGGACGATGAGGACGGCGACGAAGAGGACCCCAGCGAGTTCGACGACGACACGGAGGAAGAGCCCCAACCCTCAGAGCCGGAGCCGCCGCGTTCATTCGGGCCGGAGCGCCCTCCAGCCCCCCAGGCTACAACCAACGGCCATTAGGAATTCGGACGGAGGAAGCCGGGGGGCAGCACGTCGGTACTCGGGCTCCCAAAGGAATGGCTGAAGGAATGGCGGCTATCTCGTCTCTTTGCGCCGAAAAAGCAGCCATCTTGGCCATCATCTCGCCATTATGTGGAACTCGGGTCCTCGGGAAACTCTCGCCCTGCCCGCAAGGGCGCCAAGAAGGCACAGACCTCTCAATGGGCGCCTCTTCGGCTGCTTTCACGTGTTTCGGACTTTTGCCGATCCAAGATCAGCGCATGTTTCTCGTTCCTCGCGATCTAGCGTATGCGTCGATGATGGGCTTGGAGGACCAGTACGGAAGCACTTGAGAGGTGCTGGTGCTGATCTGGGGTCGCACGAGTGTACCTAGCTTGGTCCCACGACGAACTCCGTCACTGTTAAAGTGCCAATGTAGCTTTATATCAGCGTGTAACAAAAAAATCTCCACATGCCCGAGGCTGGAGTCGAGTTTTTGTTTGCGAGATGGGCGGTGCCGAAGTGAAGTCGAAGTTGAATGGAATCGTGAGACTCGGGCCCGCTTACACCACCTGGGCAACATCCGTGACGTGACGTTAACCCAAGCCACAGCTGACCAACATCTCAACGAATATGGATACTCCAGGTCTGAAATTTCCCCGGATCCACCGCATCAATCCCGCCCACAGGCCACCCAGCCCCTTCACCAGCCACTGAAACTAACTGCCTATCGGAGATGTCTATTTGAGGTACTTTACTGGTTCTTGCGCAGCCACCTGGTGAATATACTTTGCACAATCTGACATAAAAATTTCCACGGCGATAGTATTATCGTATTGGGCTGTAACAAACTTCAATATGTGAAGTTGGCTTTGATATCCAGGTACTGAGTCTTGATGGAAAACCACTTGCTGAGGTCCTAGGTACCTACGTGGGTAAGCGCGCAGGGCGAAACAACGATAAGCCGGTGGGTCACACGTGCCCTCCCTGGACAATCAAGGTGCCTAAGCTGCCGCTACCGCACCCGCACCCGCACCCGCAGGGCACCTGCAGCGAGGGACTTGAGGGAGAGCGGCGCCGCAGCCAGCGGAATGTTGGGCCCAATTTTGACCGCTGAGGGTGACTGCGTTTTGTTTTCGGCGCACTTGAAACCAACATTACTCGCCCAATCCACGTCCCGTGACTCTCTTACGTGCTGGATTGCCTTTCACTCGACATATTCGTGCCTTTTTTTCGACCTTCTTCGCTCGATTCCATCCCCAAGGCTGAGACGTTGCTAACAGTGAGGGAGTCGAGTTGGTCGAGGCTAGCCAGCCCATCGCATCGCAACACGCCCTTACCTCTTATGCCCGCGACGTCATCCTCCCACTCCAACACCCTGCAGCCATCGCCATCATGGCCTTCCTCGAAGATCCGCGACTCCGCCAGCGATGGAACCAAATCTCCCACAATGCCGGCGAGGTGACGGAGAACGCGGCTGCCGGAATATGGAGCTTCCAGCATCACTACATCAACCCCTGCCTCGCATCTCTACTCGACTCGCTGGAGCAGTGCGCCACTCCCTGTCTTGGCGACCGCGAGGACCGGGCGAGGCGCAGGCGTGAGAGGGATCGGGCTGGCGGGCGGGCAGAATACAGCTTCGACTTCTACGACGACTGGTACGCCGAGGACCAAGATGGCGGCTTCTTGGGTGGTTGGGGCAACGATGACTGGGATCGCCTGCTTGCCGGCTCCGGTTCCCAACGAAAGCACACGGGCGAAGTTCAGGACCAGCCCAAGCGGAAGCGAGGAATGAGTTACGGGACGCGAGGCAGGGGAAGCAAGGCGTCTGAATCAGATCCCACCATCATACCCAGCACCCAGCCCATAGGCTTCTTGGGCAAGCTGCCGTGGAAGCTGGGCAAGACGCTGCGGTACAAGCCCAGCGCAGCTGATCTGCAGGATCACCCACGACAGCACGACGAAATGGGCATGGGCGAGGCCGAGCCTCTTCTCGGGAACGACGACTCGGATGACGACATCTACCAAAGTCGATTCGCCAAGACTAGAAATCGAAGCGGGACGACAGGGTCGGGGGATACCTCGGACTCGTACCGGTCTCGGGGAGATCTGTTCCCCAGCGACGGCGAAGGAGACGAAGATGCGGTGCCTCTGGATGATGAATTCATGGTTCTGGATAAAGTCCGGGACGACCGAAGCAGCAGCAGGACGAAGGCCAGCAAGAAGGGCAAGCGCCGGGCGGACGGCCGGCCCATTTCGCGGACGGTATCGAGGGCCACCATCGATTCCAATCATTCGCTGCTTAGCCCAGGACCACGTAGGAGCTCGATAAGCTTACCTGCGACCCCAGATACTCCATTCGCGCCTTCGATGGAGGAGCTGCAACAGGAGGAGGAGCGGATCGGCCGGGAAGAAGACAAAGAAATCGAACGTAAACGGCAGGCCGCATCGCAACTTGCATCGGAACGCGGTCTGCACGACGCCGAGTCCGCAATACTCTCTTCTGAAGAGATTTCGGACTTGAAACCTGTCGAGGTGGAAGCTGTATCAGCGCCTCCGACAACGCCCCCCATCACGGCGACGGAGGAAATAACGAAGAGTGACGAAGCGCCGGTGATCCGGCCAACGACGCAAGAGGGACGGTTTATACCCACAGAGGAATTCGTTCCCGCACGGTTACCGAGCTTCAGATAGCTCACGGACAGACGCGCATGGGGCCATATTCATGGACAAAAGGATACAGTTCGGCCCCAAGCGCAGAGATGCTTACGTTGTATTAATTAGGAAGTCAGCTGGCAGAAGCTGGCGATAATCATGTCATTTACGATACCAATGTCTAGGGGCGGGGATCAGGAGCATTTCAATAGAGCATCGCCGGGTCATGGCGGGGCAAGCATTATGGTTGACGATCTCAGACCACGTTTTCTCGTGGTGTTTCGGTTGTAATAAGAAAGGACTTGGCAGTTAGCAGCCTCACCTCACACAGCCAGCCTAGGCAATGTGAGGCATCTGAGTAGCTAGCCACACCGCAAAATTCAATACAGCCACTCACACCTAGGTGCTTCCCATCGACCAGTAGCGGTCATCGTCGGCTCCCTCACATGCACTTCGTAGCGCACAGTTTCAGGCAGTCCGCCCCGAGCCGGGGTTCCAGCTGGACGAACTGCTGTCCCAACAAGGCAATTGCCTCGGTGTGCTTCCCCGCAAGAGCTCCAACCCCACATTGCAACTCCAGTGCTTCCCCGGATTGCCTAGGTAAGGGTAAGGTAGAAAGCTCCCCCAATGGTAACCAATATCAGTGGCAGAAGCCCGGCGCGTCTAGACTGATTTCTTTCACGTCGTTCCGCTCAACCCTTGATGTTTACACTAGCCTAGACGCCATTCTACTATAGCTCTGTCTTTGTTCCTTTTCGTGATCATTTAACCAGGAAGACTCCCAAGATGGCACCAACAGGTCCAATCACCACCCCCATCACCACCCCCATCACCACCCTCCTGGGTATCCAACACCCCATCCTCCTCGCCGGCATGGCGCGGACGTCGGGCGGACCCCTCGCCGCCGCCGTCTCCAACGCGGGCGGCCTCGGCGTCATTGGCGGGTTCCAGTACACCCCGGACCAGCTCCGCGAGATCATCGCCGAGATGAAGGCCAACTTCAAGTCCCCGGACCTCCCCTTCGGCGTAGACCTCGCCCTGCCGCAGGTCGGCGGCAGCGCGCGCAAGACCAACCACGACTACACGGGCGGCAAGCTCGACGAGCTCATCGACATCACCATCGACTCGGGCGCGCGGCTGTTCGTCAGCGCCGTGGGCGTGCCGCCCAAGTACGTCATCGACAAGCTACACGACGCGGGGATCTATGTCATGAACATGGTCGGCCACCCGAAGCACGCCGTGAAGGCGCTGGACCTCGGCGTGGACATCGTCTGCGCGCAGGGCGGCGAGGGCGGCGGGCACACGGGCGACGTGGCCAACTCGGTGCTGATCCCGGCCGTGGTGGACGTCGCGAGGCGGTACCGGCCGAAGATGCTCAACGGCGGGACGGCGATGGTGGTGGCGGCGGGCGGGATCTACAACGGCCGCTCGCTGGCGAGCTCGCTGATGCAGGGGGCCGTCGGCGTCTGGGTCGGCACGCGGTTCGTCGCGTCGGTCGAGGCGGGATGCAGCGAGGAGCACAAGGAGGAGGTCGTGTCGTGCGGTTTCGAGGGCACGGAGCGGACGCTGGTGCTGTCCGGCCGGCCGCTGCGGATGAAGACGAACGACTACATCCGCAAGTGGCACGCGCAGCCGGACCGGATCAGGCAGCTGTGCGACCAGGGCATCGTGCCGATCGAATTCGACTTCAACGAGGGCAACGACGTGGACCCGCCGCACCTTATGGGGCAGGTCGCCGGCGCCATTCAGAAGATCCAGCCCGCGGGGGAGATTGTGGATGAGATGGTCAAAGAGGCGGTCGACATGCTGAAGCTGGGGCAGTTTTACTTGGGGAACGAGCGGAGCAAGCTATGAAGGGTGTGTGGGTGTGATTTGTGTGCGTTGTCTGGCTATTATCGTACAATGATTCGAACATAGGATGAATTTAGATGAACATAATGACAGAAGGAAATGGGTATTGTGGTCGCTGTCCCGATAATGAAAAAGAACGCCTCCTCCCATGTGATTCTTCCGCAACTTCCTCTTCACATTCTAATTTGCGTGATTCTTCCTTCAGTAGAACTCCCCTACGCGAACTTCAGTCTGTCCCCAGCCCTGCGCCAGGTCACTGAGCTCCTCTTCTATCCTCTCGGCCTCGTCCTTGGACAGGCCCAGCCTGTTCTCAAGGTTCTTGGGCGTTCCCAGCTGCCGGATCTCGGGGAACGGCACGAAGCTAGCCTTGCTCGCGCCGCCGAGGACCAGGGTGATGGAGTCGAGGCCGGAGCGGTAACGGCACTTGAGCCACGAAGCAGGGCTCCGGAAGGGCTCCTCGCACACGACGATGACGTGCCTGGCGCCGCGGACGGGGAAACCCCCGCCGCCCTTGCCCTCGACGATGGCGATGGTGTCCTGGCGGAAGTCGATGTAGATCCGCCGGTCGCCCCAGGTGTTCAGCCGGACGAGGGTGTACCTCCTCAGGGCCTCGTGGCGGGCCTCGCGGTTCACCGAGAGGAGGGCCGGGTTGGGCGCGTGCGTCGCGAGGAGGGTCCTCGGTGGCATCGCGTGGTTCCAAATCTTGAGGCGAAGCTCGGGTGGCAGGTTGGAGAAGGGGGAGAAGGAGTGCTCCGGCCCGCGGACCTGCAGGCGGATGCTGTCGAGGTGGTTGGAGATGGTGGCCGACTTGCGCCGGGCCTCCGCCGTCAGGACGCTGGCGGCGGTGTGGGCGAAGTGGGCGATGAAGACGAAGGGGAGGAGCGGGAGGGGCATCTCGTTGGTTGGACAGCCCATTGCTTCCTTCTTGAGTTTGTGGGAGCGAGAGTAAGACATTTTGGTGGTGTAAGTGAAATCTTTTTCTTTAAAAAGCCCGAGGCAACCAGAAGAAAAATAGAAGCGCCTAATAATCAGGGGCAAAAAAGGAGGTTGGGAGGGCAATGATTTTCAAGCGTTCTACTTGTATTAGGTATAAGTCGCTGGGCCAAGTGGGAATAGGGGCATCCAGGAGGGTTGTCAGGTGAGCGACGCCTCTTCCAGGTAATTTCTCTTGATCTCTCCCGCAGAGTTCTAGTAAGGAGGAGGAATGAGATGGAAAGGAGGGGTCCGTTGGGCTTCTATTCAGCCGGGAGGGAGCCGAACTATTTTAGTAGTCGGTCAGTTCGTGCAACGAAGACACCCCCTTCGGCGCCTACAGAAACTTTTTGCGGGCAAACGAGCTTTTGCTCCTGGCGAACCCGAGAGCGCGGGTGCTTGCGAGACAAGCTAAAGGGGGGGACAACGGCGGTCCAGAAACTTGGCAGATTCGGGCTTAGAATAGCGGCCGCTTCCTTGGAAAGGACGAAAGGGCCGACGGGGTCCGAATAGGAAAGATATCGTCAAGCGCGAAGCTACGGTGGTCTAGTACGGGGGCGGTGGGGGGAGGGTTTCTTTGTTCGTTGTTTGATGACGGGCGACGGCGCCGAATCGGAGGAATCGGAGATGGCACTTGGGACTTTCAAAGAAAATAATTATTTTCTCACGTAACCACGGTGCCACGGTCGATGAGGACGAGAGAGGGGCTTTGGGGGGGGGAGCGGAGGGAAAAGGCCGGGGCTTCCTGTTCTTTTTGTGCCCTCTCGCCGATGGCGGCATCGCAATGTCTCACTCTTTCGTCGAGACGACGAGGCCCCGTCAAGGGACTTATGATTCAACACCTCTGCTGAGGCTGGTGAAGTCTTTGAGAGCCACCCTCGAATGGCTTGATCCTCGGAAGTAGGCATTCCTAGCGCCGGGTATGTTCTCCTTCTTCGCCCATCTTCCTCGGATTGGTGCGGAACGGCACCATGGCTCGGGTACGTGGCGATGTCATGATTCTTCGCGCGGCAAATCGAGAATCGATGTCGTAGCTGAAAGACCGGAGGAGTCTCCGACGTTGAGATGGATGAAGTTGCCTGCTAGCCTTGCCTGTATTCCCGGCAAACGCGCCAGGGAAACGTCAGATTGTCT